>JAQGAZ010000072.1:0-111921 GCA_034692225.1 Polydesmus complanatus
CCAATAAAGTTAACCATGTGCTCTACTAAATCCTTATAAAATAGTAATTCATTAACGCCATCCATTATAAAATAATATATTGCCATCAAAACTTTAAATCAAGGTTAAGCACATTTCTAAATCTAGATTTAGAAATACGGGACGACGAAATTAAACTGGGTTTACATAATTATTATGATTCAATTGCAGATAAACAAGTTTTTTAAAACTGTGTTGGCCGATGAAATTTAATATTTAACATTTGCAATTTATAATTACGCTATTTTTAAAAAGTTTGAAATGAGCAACGTTAAAAACCAAAAAAAAAAAAAAAAATCGCGACATAAAAAATTACCCAACTGATTCTGCATAAAATTTATTGCTTAATAATTCTGATAAAAAGCAATTAAAAATTAATTTTCCGGAAGCGCAGCTCATTTTTAAAAACTTCAAAGTCGGTTGTGTTTCTAATCGAGTTTGGTGGACTCAGCTATAACTCGACGGCACAGATGTTATTAATGATTACACGTCTAGTTATATAGAGTTCAGTAGTAGCTTTCAGTCATCTTTTCTTACCATCGCAACCAACATCTGTGCCCGTTTTACTGTACGTAGTTGCGAAAGTGGGTAAAGTTAATTACGAGTGAGCAAAAAAAAAAAAAGATCCCTTAGTACGATCAATTAGGCATTTCAAGTCGAACGACGTCTCGCAACTAATTTAATATCTAGCCGTGTAATCTTTTTCTTTTAATTGTTTATTCAACGTTAGCGAAACGATGCATTGTTAAGCTGGGATTAATAATAAGTATTACAGTTCTAAGAACACAGTTTCATGTTTTTAATCTTTGTGTGAACTGGACTCGCCGGGCTTTTTTCTCATCAATAAATTCTAACCGCATACACATGTAATTTACATTCGAGCTTATATACCAGTTCAAGTTACAATCAACGAGCGTAATAATAATTATTAATTTAGAGATAATAAAACAATTAGCCTTGAATGCATTCAAAATTACGATTTGTTTTTACGTCTCTCACCATAAAAAAAAAAATTATTGACATACATATTTTTTTGAAATTTTATAATTTATGTCAATGTTTCAAACTTAAGCAGGGGTAATTAACGCACTCCTATGTGTGTGTGTGTGTGTGTTTTTTAAATACCATTCAGTAGACCGAAGTAAATTCAAAACTAATAAAGAATTTATATTATTTTATAATCCTTTTTTTGTTTCTACGCTTGATAGAGCAACCATGTTCCCTGTCTATTCAATCGACCATTCAAAAAAAAAAAAAAAAAAACATCTCGTTCGCATCGATAATAATAATTATTACCGGTATGTGTTGATCGTAAACAAGGATGCAATTCAAATTTTTGTTTTGTTTGCACAATACACTGTACAGTATTTGATTGCTACCCAGTGATCTAGTCTACGTTGTTGCAACCAAAAAGAGAAAACGTACACGAATTATTTATGGCTGCGTTTAATTATTATTCAAAAAAAAAAAAAAAAAATTTACAACTCCTTTTAAGTTTTGAACTTGTTCTAGAACTACTGCCTACTTTGATAAAGCGATAAAAAAAAATTACACCAATATTATAATTCTCATCAATTTTGGCTGCTTTTTTTTTTTTTTTTATTATTATGTAGTTGCACATTTTCACATCCCAATCGAGGTATAATGTATATCGTGACCTCTCGCACTCATATTTGCTTAGCTGTTTGGTGTAACCAGCATTTTGGATGAGCCACGAGAATAATAATTTTAACAACCGCTTTTATAGCGGTGATGAGATGGAAGTTGACCACCAAAATATGAAACGCACACCACCTTAAGTGAATCTCTGAACGAGAGTTTTCAGCGATATGAAAAAGATGAAAAATTAACGTTGATGCGTTTCGGTTGAACGTTCTATAGTAAATCTTAACTACATTAACACGCGCGCGCAGGTGGTTCCTGAAAAGATAAAAGAGGGATTAGATTTAAAGGCTTTCAACGTATACGTACACACACACACAAAGTGATACGTGAAAGGAATGAGATTTTTTGAGCCCGATAATGCGCATCAACGATATAAAAAATTCTGGATATCTCATAATACTCGAATGTAGTAAAAAAAAAAAAAAACATAACATAACATAACCTCAAAAAAAAAAAACAATTCTCGTTTGTTCACTCTTTACTACGTCTACGGTAGTTACACAGGTGTTTACTTGTTGAAATCCGCTTAATTGGGAAAGTAGTTTTGTGTTTAAAGCAGTTTTACAATGAGAATTTTTAAGATTTGACTGATTTTTTTTTTTTTTGTTGAAATTACAACCCTACGTGACATAAGCTGCAAAATTCCAGACAAATTCTATGATCCTCTTTAACAACTCATAAAATGATCGGGGGGGAAAGAAACAAAAATTACGGTACACCCTACTGTGAATAGATTTAATCCTTGTTAAGCACGCGTCCTGTTGTGATTTCCTATTGTATATCTATCTCTCGCCTTGCTTTAAACATTGAAATTTATTTCATTTTTTTTTTTTCTTTTTCTCTCATGTATGTAGATTAAAAGACTGGATAGAAGAGTTACGAGCCTCTAAATGATATTGTCATTTTGGAACGACCTCATCTGTAATAAAACACCGGACCACAACGTGAAACTTTTTTAAGATTTGAGAGAGAGCATGGCCTACGTCGGTTTTCTATCAAATGCTAATTCATATAATGGGTTGGGTACCGGTCAAAGAAATCCGAGGTCTTGCGGGGACGTATTGAACACTCCTTGTTTTAGACAGGTAAAAATCGGCGAAGAGAAAACAGAAAGAAAGAAAAAAAAACCACTCCACCCACACCGGCTTGGTTTTTTCTTTCTCTTCTTTCTTCTTCCTTCTTCTTTTTTTTTTTTTTTCTTGTTTTATTTTACGCTTTAAAGTAAGCAATAGTTTGTTACCAATCGTGCTGTGTTTATAGCCTGAAGGTTTAGAAGTAACCGAGTCAGGAAAGGCTGTTAAAGTACAAACAGACAGGCCACATCTGGTTAGCCTCGGAAGTGGACGTCTCAGCACCGCGGTGACGATACATCCACTACCAGAAGGTTGCATTTGTGTTTTCAAAGCTATATTAAATCATGTTTTTTTTTTTTTTTTGGTTGAATAAAAAAAAAAAAATTTAGAAAAGGTGTTGAACCGATTTGAAATCTATCTTATCTTCTTTCCAGGCATCACTCGGATCGGCACAACCGACGCCGTTTTGCCACAGGATATTGTGATTAGCGGTACGGACGTGGAAAGTGAACACTGTTACATCGAACATTGCGATGGAGTGGTTACGTTACATCCCATAGCTGATCGATTGACAGTTGATGGCTTGAAAATTGTTACACCAACTCGGTTAACTCAAGGTAAGGTGTACCACCCGTCTTGCCTTTCTTTCTCTTTTGACTTGTTAAAACAGATACGCAAATGATGTTCGAAACAAAATGTCAAGTAGGTGCTAAGAGGCTAAATTTACGAGTACAATATAAATCGTATCTCAAGTGCTCCATTTGTTTAAACCTCTGTTGTTTAAACTTTCGAACAGTGTATTATTTTTAAAAAGGACACTCAAAATATAATCACGAGCTAAACATTAACAGATAATAATTATTAAGTTTTAAAAATGCATCTCATTCCAATTGTTGAGTTTCAAATCTTAATTAAAGAATAATAATTATTCCAATATTATAAAACTTTGTTAAAGCCGTTTATTATAACTTGTATTTAATATTTTTAATATTAAAACACTGAAGAGTTAAAACTTAACATGCGCATCCAAAACGAAAGTTAAACTTTTTACTGTCAACGGTTTTTCAATTTTTTAAGCATGTACAGTATATTATACCCGGTAATAATTTATTTAGATATAAGTACGTAGTTAATACCCCTCGCATGCATAATTCAAATTTTTTCCCTTTACATTACAATATGGTGTCAAATCTCATCATCGGAATTCACATTACTGCGTATTCGCAGAAGAGCGGAGTGTAAATCTTGAACTTTGAACTATGATCTAAAACCTTATTCATTTTGTTTTTTGTTTTTTTATTTATTTAAAAGGCTGCATGCTGTGCTTAGGAAGATCTAACTACTTTCGTTTCAACCATCCTAAAGAAGCAGATTTTATGAAAAGCATCTTTCCCAACACTAGGATATCGGTTGTTCCTCTTAACTTTAACCAAGGTAAACTTGTAAACTTTTTTGCGTTAAAAATAGAATTATTTTTTTCAGTGGAAGAAAAAAAAATTTGTCATATTGGAAGATTTTTATGTACAGCGCATGCACATAATATAATACTTGTTTTAAAAAAATGCGTAGGTGTGAAATTTACATTTTGAATATGCTAATATTTTTTTACGTAGTTTTGAAAATACGGTATAAATTTAAATTATTAGATATAGTTTTTAATAATTTTAGATCATGAGCTATAATAATTTATTTTTAATTATGAAATAATTAATTTTTAATTTCTTATCATTTGCAGCGTCATGTTCTCATGATCATCATCATCATCATCGTTCCTCTTCTTCTATGTCTAACAGTCCTAAATCGAGTATCATATCTCCATCGGAGTTAAGTCGAAACAGCGATAAATTTAGAGATGAACTAGAAAGTGAAGATTTCGTAGAGAAGGTTTCTAAATTTGAGTTTTTAGCTCACACGAAGCCACCGGCAACGTCAGAGCAACAGTGGTGGTTTGTTAGGGACGGTTTGAGAACGTATCAGAGGAACTCGTTACCACGATCGAGTTCCTCGTCGTCATCTCACGCTAGATCTTCTTCGGCTTCATCTTCAGCCGGCACCTTTTCGCCTTCGAGTTCATCTCAATCGAGTTCGAAACCGACGTCGCCTCCTCTTCATCATTTGAACGAACCACCATCTTCTCACTCGAATAATAATTCGTGCGCACCTACTAATAATACGATGTTGCCGCCAATTTTTGGTGGTGGAACCGGCGCTTCCAATATGTCGTTTGTTCGTAATGCCACTCTTCCACGGCAGTCGCCCAAATCCATAGGTTCCGGAAATTCGAGCAAACCGAATTCTCCTCCACCGCCTGTGCCCGCTAAACCGATAAAAAACAGTACAAGTGCTTCCAATATAAATTATAAACTTCCGCCTCGTCCTTCAACCAGGCATCATCCTTTACCGGCAAAAATTGATTCACACATATCTCCGAAAATATTTCTTCCTATGGCGATTCCGGTACAATCGGGAATTGAAAAACCGAGACATCTTCCAGGGAGATGTACTCCCACATATCATCGTCAAAACGGATTAGGAAATCACTGTAGTCTTGAGGATCTACGTAGTTGCGAAAGAGAATTAGAGGAAAAGCATCAAAAGGTAATTATTTCTGTTTTATAACCAAATCTATGAGCTATGTGTACAATACTTTTACCCATTAAATTTATTTCTTAAGGTTATCGAAGATCGCATTCGAGAACAAGAATTGGGAAAACAAGAGCAGCAAAGATTGGAAGAAATCTTGAATATGTGCGCGGAATATGAACGGCAAATTCACCGCGAGCGACAAGTTGGGACAAATGGAAAAAGCGGAACTTTAGAAAGACGTGATCGACCCGATTCAAATCAATCTTCAGGTTCCACCACCAGTCCCATACCATCTCCGAGTTATATCGTGCACATGAACAGGTAATATTTTCACGCACTTTTATTTTTTGTTTTTAAGTTATTTTAAATTGACACGATTATTTGCATGACCGGATTAAAATGAAATATTTTTGCGTGACTTCGATGATTAAATAATGAATTTCAGGAGAGGAAATAAAACCGGATTATAAACTATAGAAAGTTTTGGAATGATTGTTTAAATTCTAATATCATCTCTTATTAAATTATGCCATTAGAATTCAATGAAATTAAAAATATTTTCGCGCTACAAGAATAATAATAATGCGCATTTATCTGACCGAGCAACACTAATTCTAATTAGATTTAATGTACAGTATTTTTTCAGCCTTCTAGTCTCGCGCTATTATGTCAACAAATTACTTTTGTATTATTTTGTCTATTAAGCGTTCTTGAAGATTAGTTGATAATGCTTAGATTGTTCTTTTTCGATAATAGCATGCATGGCACTGGAATGTTATGTGTAAAGCACGCGTACATTAGTCATTACACCAATCTGATAAAAGTAAACATTGGTTATTGAGATAATAATATTAAACTAACTTCCTGCTTTCTTTACGGTTTTATGAAAGTGTTAAAAGGAAAATTCTATTGTGTTATTTATTAATGGGGTGGTTACTTGGTAGATAATTATCGCGCAAATGGAGGTAAAAGTAGCAATAATTTAGCTCGTTACAGTTACGTGTGTGAAAATAACTTTTCATTATATAACTAATAGATAGGCCAAATAATAATAATAGGGGGAAAAGAAAATAAATCCGTATCATAAAATAAAACTCACGTTTAATCGTAACGACCGAAGTTAATTTAACGAAAATAAAAATAATTTTTAACTTATTTGAACTAACTATTTTAATTATCTGGCAATCTTTCAATGTAAAGCAAAACTATAAGCACACTATAAAAATAATAAAATAAACTATCACATCGATTTAGGTCGACGAACGATGTTTTATCGTTTATCTACAGCGTAACACGATTGGACATTCAGTAATATTACTTGAACGCAGTATCCTACTTTTGGTAGAACATTGCGATTACACTCCTAGACGGTAGTGTTTTGGTAATGTTTTGCAATCTTTTACAAAGTTATCTACAATGTTAGAATATATGTTTATAATCTCCGATAGGCTACTGCAATGATAATAATAATAAAAAAAAAAGCCTGATTCTTAAAATTTTAACTTAGTAGACTACAAATCTTTTTTTAAAAGTAATAAAAATTTCAGTTTTAACGAAGATGGAGATTATGTTCTTTGGTAACTAAGTTGGACTTTGATCAGTAAATATTAGTTGCTAGGCATAGGGTCATATAAATCACGCACAAGAATAATGTATAGTATTTACAAATTGTAATGAAGTTGATAAATCAACACGTGATTCCAATTGCTGCGCAGTATTTTAATAACTTAAAAAGTGAAGAATGTAAATACCGTATATTTTTTTTTAATATCTTTATTTAAATTTTATAGGATAAAAACAAATGGATCATTACCGAGAGAGCGAATGACCGGATGTTTATCTTCAACACGCGATAGTCTCAGTCCTTCTTATTCGGCACCGAAATCTTTTAAATCAACTTCTTCCGAAGATGAACTCGATCATATATTTGATTTTAGTTGTTTTTCGAACGTAGCCAGTCCCGTCAACGCTTCCGCAGCTACGAACAATAATTCTCGAGCAGGGTCTACCTCCATCCTGGCAGCTAATCGAGGAGGAATAAGTTCCAACGATTTAGGAAGTGATACCAGCGGTTACATTACGTCGTCTTATCCTCAATCCCCGAGAACGAGAATAAAAACGGTGGTTCCGAATAAAGGAAGTTCGTCGGTAGTTATGTATAATCAAAACGAGTCGGCGGGGGCGGAAATATTTGAAAATCATTTGGCCATCGCTATTTCCGATGATCAACTGATGACCATGGACAAATGCGCTAGCAATAGCGCACGTAGCTCAACGTCGGAAAAAAGTCCTTTAAATCAAAGTGTCATTTCACCACCTCGTCAGTTTCAATCGTCTGAAAATATCAGTTCTTCTATGGAATTTAATAACGCTGTCGGTAATCCGAAATTAGAAATTTTGATTCCGCCTCCACCACTTCCTCATCTGTCTCACATTAGTCCGCGTTCGTGCAAAGATTTCGAGTCTAGTCCAATTTCGCTTACTAATAGTCAAGGGTCGCCAAGAGGGCAGGTAAATTTCATCAGCGTGTGAATTTCTTAAAATACTAATTTATTTTTACACTAGAATAATATTTGCACCATTTTTTTTTTTTTTTTTTTTTTGACTTATAACAACAACTTATGAAATGAATATTTCTTATCAATGATAACATAATAATCATTTCAAAAGTTGTAAATATTTACGATGATTACGGTGATTCAATTGTTTATTATTTCTTTTTTGTTGTTTTTAAGGACACCGAAACTTTGAAGCGAACGAAAAATACTATTATGCAGCGTCTTTCCGTTCTAAAAGCTAAAATATTGGAACTGGAATCTCAGGAAGAAGAATCCCTACAAGGGGTACGCTATTCAAGTTCACCATGTTAATGTTTAAAAATTACGGTATTTTTAAAATTTTGATTTTAGTTGGACATTGAATGCGCTTTACTGGATGGTGAATATCAATCGCAGCAAACAGCCTTAAACCATAACCTAAGTACAATCGCCTTATTAAAAAAGGACGAGTTGAAATTGGCCGAAGCATCAGAACGAGATCGATGTCAAGTTCGTGTATTTTTTCATGAAATAATTATAATAGAATGATGTTTTAATTAAATTATTAAATATAGGAGCACACAAATATAATTACTGCCCGAAATAAGGTAAAACAATTGGAGAAACAAGTGATAACATTAAACGCTCAATTGAAAGAAACGAATGAATCTGGTAGTAAAGACAACGTCGCATCAACGAAAAAACTTCAGGTAAGTTTTTTGAAACCCCTTTTGGAAAAGTTAATCGGAAATTTAAAAATGAATGTAAATGTGTTTGTATTTTTTAAAGGATCTTCATGAAACTTTAGAAAATGAGCGAAAAAATTTTGAAGATCTCGAATTTCAGTTATTGGAACATGACGCTCACCGTGAAGAAGAAAAAGAGCAAGTTATTCAACGAATAAATTACGTGAATGCAACGTGTAATGAATTCAAAGTACGCCAACTGATTTTTTGTTGATTCAATAATATTTTTTTAAAAAAAAATATTTATATTTATTATAGGAAGCACTATCCGATATAAATAAACAGAAAAGCGAAATGACATCTCAGGTTAAAAAAGAAGTAGGTGCAGCAGAATTAGAAAGACAGATGTTGCTCTTACAATTTAAAATGGTATTTCGAACGATAAAATTTAAGTCGATATAAAAAAAAAATTTTTTTAATTGTAAATTTAACTTTAAAGGAAAAACAAAAACTTTTAGCCATCGATTCGAAACTAAGTGGAGGTACATTACCCACTCCTAGAAATGTGAATTTAAGAAATAAATTGGATAATCCTCCTTCTAGTCCGAGATCGTCCGATGGAGAGGTAAATTGAAACATTTTGCAATTTGTTTTTAAGGTTGACATTTTTATTAACGTGCGCTGCCTTTTATGAAGTTACAGAATAAAAGTTTAGAAGAAAAACTCAAACAATTAGGTATTACTGGCCGATCGTCAGACCCAGAAGAAATAATTTCGAAAATGACGGCAAGTGTGCCATTGTTACCAAAAGATAATAAACTTGGCGGACGAACAACTGCCACACTCCAGGAAATTGAAAAAAGCAGACAAAAGATTCTCGAAGTTCAAGGTGAGACTAAAATATCAAAAACTATTCCTCCTTTAACGGCCAATAAAAAATAAGTCTTTTTTATTATATTTTAATGTCAAGAGTATAAAAGAAAACATTTATTTTCCTATCAAAAATTCGCTCATCCTCAGAAATAAAATTAACAAAAATGTTTATTTATATCCACAATTAAATTTTTTTTTTTTTTTTGTAAATAGGAGGTCTGGTAATTGATCAAGAAAGATGGCGGCTCGAAGAATTAAAGCGTAAAGCAGCTAATGAGGTGTGTGTGAAATGGCAAGAGAGAAAACAACGAGAAGCTTGTTCTAGTCTACCAAACAGTGAATCCGAAAGATCTAGTGCGAGCAGCGGTGACGCCCCAGCTGAAAGGTAGTGAAAATTAATTACCTTTCATAATAGCATACGTACTACCTAATAAATCTGTCGCTTCTAATGACAACTTTTGGACGTAAATTTATTTTTTTTTTGCTGAGCCTTTTTGAAAATAGGTAGCACGACTAAAAATAAGTTTGCCTAATCTCGTAGTAGTGGGGGTACCAAAATAAGAGTTATATGCCACCGTTGATTCTTTCACAACAACTTCTTAGTCATCATCAGGCTAATCTTAGAATATGAGCAGCATTATTGAGAAACTTTTTAAGAGTAAACAAATATTTTGTAAAAAATATATGAGGGTGTTGTTATGAAAGGAAGATGTAAAAACATAAGTTCGTAATTTATAACAGCCACAAAACACCCAATTCAAATAAGAATACAATATTATTGTACGTTAAATAAGGAATTTCCTGTTATCTCTATTTGCGCCATTTCTTTCTATGCCAACGAATGCATTTTTTTTTTTTTTGAACTTAGAACCTACATTTTGCATTTAAACTAATTTTATTTTCTTTTAGTTTTCACAAATTTTTGCCCAATTTTACTGCAATTATTATTTTTTTTTTATTTAGCTCAATTTATTCGAGATAAATTAGGATTTATGGAAAATTAGTTTTATTATTTTAGTTCTAAGCTTTGAAACAATAAAGTGAAATTTTTTAAATTTTTAAACTACAAACTGTATCATATTAAAGTGCTTCATTTTTTTTTTTTTTTTTTTTCCTTAATTTTAAAACTTGCTTTATTCACTTTTGTAATTGGAATTTTATATTATATTGGAATTCCAATGGATTGCCAGTTCATATAAATAACACACTTTACAACCGTATTGCAGTTTATTTTTTTAATCCATTCACGCAGTTTTGGAAATTTAAAAACGTAAAATCGAGGTTATTAGAGAGTTTGCGGAGATCATAGGTGATCGGTATACCTATAGAACTAGATCAGGGCAAAGTGAAAGCGTAGTGGTTAAGTTAAATACTGATCGGTACTTAAAATACTGATCGACGGCAAACTTATTTCCGCTTTTTAACATTTTCATAATCAAAAGAGAAATTACTGTACCCACTACTTTAAATTCCGGCCATTTACAAACTCATGGTTATTTTTTTAATCATGTAGCGTAACTAGTGATGAACTTCAAAACAGACTGACTGATTCGGATCGAAACTCCAGTTCCATTTCTACGGGAACCGGCAAAGATTTGGAAATTAACGATAAGGTAAGAAACAATTATTTTATTTATTTTTTAATACAACTCGGCCTACAATATATTATTTTATTGAAATGTGCGACGCATTACTGTTTATATTACCTCGTTAAATACTGTATTTAGAAGGTGGCAGTGGCGGATTAAGTAGTTGAGAGGCCCGAGGCATGCCACTGAGTGTATTCCCACAACAAAACATTTCAGATAACCTTAAAATTAAACAACCACCAAAGAGAACAGTACCGAAAAAAGAAAACAAGCACTTAATTAATAAAATATTTAAATTATTAAAAATAACAACATTTTTTGAGGGAAAAACAAAAGATCCAGAAAAACAAAAATTAGTACAAGTAATTAAAAAAACCAACTTTATCAATTTGGTGGAGTATGACTCTGTTGACTGTGCAACGTTCTCCGAGCTCTTCAGATCCCGAATTGTCAGGGAGTGTATTCTTAAAATCGTTTAGGTATTTTAATGTATCCCAGCTTCTAGTTTTTTTTTTATTCTCAACTAAATACTCGCATAAATATGATTTCGCTTTAAATTCCTCAAAGTGTCACTTTCAAAACTCATTGCTTGAATTTATTATTTTTTGAAAGTGTAGAATACAAAACCAAAAAAAAATGGCATGCGCAGCAAAACAACGAAAAACTAAAATACCGGTACTATTGTTTGTTAAACTTTGTTCTCTCGAGAACAACAAATTTTTATTTGGCGAGGTGCGAAATTGTTTCGCTACTCATGGACAAAAAAATGGTAGGTAGTGTTCTAAAGCAAAATTTTTCTGGAAAAAATGCCAAATTTGCCTCCTTTTTTGACAAAATATTGAGAATTTTTATAATTTTTTTTAATTTGGAGGCCCCCTTGATTGGTGAGGCCCTTGGTGCGCGCCTAATGGATAATCTACCACTGAAAGGTGAGGGGGGGAAAAAAAGATTTTTATTACTGTATTAACCAAAAACAAGTTGTAAAAAATAAAACTTTTTACATAATTTTTCAAACCCCTTCTCCTCTTCTTTTCAAATTCATCTCTGAATAGAAAAGATTGTTTCAATGGCGTATGATTAGGGTTATAAAAGTTGGAAAAAGATATTTTGGTTCCGACTCGAGTATGGCATGCTCCCAAAAGTAATATTTTGGCAAATCCTCCTCCCCTAACATATGCTCGAGGCCTGCGCAGCTAGCACTGACTATTTAAATGGTACAGTATCGGTTTCAGGCTAGTTGTAGAACACATATACGCACACACACACACCGGCTCCACTACTCGGCTAGCCCAGCTTAGACTCGATTCGGCGGCTCAAAAAAAAACCCCGATTTTTTTTTTTTCAAACTCATTAACGAATAACTGAAATAAGGTTGTAAAATTGTTGTTAACACACAGCTGTGTCGTTGAAAAATTGTGGCATGAACAATTATATTCACCCAATTTTCTCAAATTTGTCTCTTAAAATATAATTTAAGTGTTTGCCGCTGCGCAGCTTTAAACTTCGCCAACAAAACAAAGTTCGAGAAATAGTACGTAATAATAAAAACATATGCCAACGAGGTACGGTATTTAGTTAAACAAAACAATAAACAATTGAATTTTAAAAGAAAGTTTTTTTTTTTTTGCAAACTTGTAGAATGATATTTTGTGCCTCACTAGGGCCATGTGCAGTCCCAAAAAAATATATACTGTACTGTATATAAATTCCTAGAGTCGAAATATTTTAAATTATTATCCGAGATGAATGTCGGCGCGAGTGAAGTTTCGACGTTTTTCATCGTTAAATCCGCTCGTATTTTTCGTTGTCTGCGATTTTTTTTTTTTTTTTTTAAATCTAGATTAAGCGACTTAATTTTGAAGTTTTGGTCGCAACGAAAATAAGTTTTCTAATATTCGAGTGAATATTTTCTTTCAAATTTTTATTCTAACTTCTTTATAACGCGGATTAAGTGGCGGACGTAAATGGGTTTAACAACCTGAGGTCAGCGTAAAACGAGATCACTGCGTGGCAACGAAATAATAATTTTTAAAGTCTTTAAACAGTTAGCGCGCGTGTTAGTTTCAACCGCAAAATTACTCTTTGCCAAAATTGTTTTGGGTGAAACGAGCTGATTGAAGTGTTGCCTTTTATTGTGAGAGTGTCGGTATGTGCGATGCTGAATGTTAAAAGCACGCGTACTTTATACTTATACAGAGAAGTAGTGCCCAATACCCCATGATGGAATTATTATTACGCACGGCGATTGTCTCTCCCGGTTCGTGGAATTACTAAGCTCTTGTGTTGTTTTTATTTCAAATCTCGACATAAAATAATAGTAATAAAAGAATTTTAAATTGCCGGACCATTTTCGGTTCTTATATAGGAATAATGAGGAGACAATTATTACTAAAATGGACTATTGTTTGGTGTTAATTTGTGAGTGTAGTGGTGACAATGTCGGTCTTATGGATTACTTTTATACGTTACGCAATGGAAAAACGGAAAAAACGAAAGGTCGGATGTGTGTTTTTTTTTGTTTTTGTTTTTGTTTAGTTTTTATTTTTCAAAAAAAAAAAAAATTTTAATCTTCAAACAAGTTAGAATAATTATTATTGTACGCGTGCATGGCTAATTATAAATATACATGTACGACCTTGAATCCCTGGTTAAATCTTATTAAATTTATTTTTGTTCTAAACAAAATTAAGTCGAGAATCTACTTGAAAATAAGAAAAAAATCGCAACATACTGTTGTTCTCTAATTTGCTTCTACTACTAAAGCACGTAAAAATTTCCGAAAGAAACTAACTCCTTAAATTTCTTAATTATTATTAGCGATAGAAAATAATTGTAGACGTGAAATATAAAAAAAGTGAGCTTACCAAATTTGCATGTTTCTCTCTATCTCGCGTCAAACTTCTGAAAGGTTCCATGACTACCAGTATTCAGAATGACCCATTGGTTGAATTAACTGGAACTGTATACACTTTGTGGTGTTCAAACGGCGACCACGAATTCAGTCGATAATCACTAGCCATGCACCTGTCAATATCACACTGTTTAACTTTTACACGAGACCAACATTCTTTCGCAAAGTTTAAAAATGGAACCCTGTACGTAATTCGGTGGGTACAAATTTAAATTGGAGCTTTTGCACTGGTTGTCCCACAACACTTCTCGCGATCGTTTGAACAACAAACAATATTCACAATTAATTTTTTACTCAACACGAACCTGGTGTAGTTCGCCAATGTTCCATTAAAAAGCGGTTCATTAAAGGGAAATATTTTTTTTGGTCAAGTTAACCGTTTCTCGTAATTAATATTCGTCGCCTGACCTCTCCTATCCAACGCTATCGATATACACTGTAGTACTGCCGTCTACGGTCGGACACACAATGAAATGAAAATTTAATTAAAAATCGACCTTGGAAAAGAATTACTGCTCCATGGTCCAAAATTTAATTTTTAATATTTTGTAAAAAAAAAAATTTAAAATTCAATCTCGATCGCTTAATTTAAAGATTTTGATAAAAGAGTTTTTAGGATTAGCATCATTAATAAAATCACTCGTTGATTTTAAAACTGCCTTAAGGTGTAAATTAATGCAATTTTTAATTTAAAATAGCTATTGTATTAATTTGATTGCTTTTTGATATTTATGCGCTTTTCAAGTTTTTATTCTATAAAAAATATGTAAACATATTTTTTTTGATTGACTACATTGAAACTGGTCACCGACCTATTGTCATAATCATAAATAATACAATAATATGAATTTGAGTCAGTACCAGACACATAAAAGTGGTCGGGGTTTTAACTAAAGAAAGAGTCGACGACCGGGGTGATGGGGGGGGGGGGGGAGTCATACGTGTAGTAATATTTTGTCTTTATAAAAATTTAACTAGCATTTTCTTTATATAAACCCCTTTCATATCGAAACTAATATGTTACGTGATTAAAGAGTTTTGACAATCAATATACTTAAAACAGGTTTTTCAACGCTAATTATACTCAAGTGCGCCACTTTAATTAAGATCTTTACTTCTCAAAATGTCATGTACTCTTCACGTGCTCTTTTATCTACGCATAAAAATTCTGTTTTCGGTAAAATTTCACTTGGTCGGTGCCTAGTTGAAAACTTCTCCTTATTTGTTCTCCAAATACAGTAGGCTATAATACTGTAAGCAGAAAAAAACAAAAAAAAAAAAACAAACAAACATTGTCTACACCTTATTTTCTTGTGTTTCACTTTTCTAACATTTCCGTTTTATTATTTGAAAGTTCATTCCTATTTCAAATCAAATTTATTAATTCGCGTCCGTGAATAACAGGGTAGGGAAGGGGGAACTTAAAATAATACTATCTAATGCAACCTTCATCGTAATCGTCTTTTATTTTTAATGTAAAATAATATTTCTTATCTATTTTTTAAAAGAGATTTTTAAAAAATGTCAAAATGGACAGCCGTGCTGTTATTATTGTTTTTAGAATCCTTTTTTTCTATGGCAACGATGAAAAAAATTAAGCTTTCGTGAAATTGTCCTTTAACTGAGCATAATTTTTTTTTATTTTCTCATAAAATAATATTATTTTTAATTCATGAACCATAAATTTCTATACTCGTTGAAAGTCTTATTTTTATATTTAAAAACATCTTTAAAGCTCGGCAATCCAAACTTTTGATTGTTTGGATTGTTAGTTCCTTTTTTAAACTAATTTTAAATTTTGATTAGTAAAGTTCTATAAAAAAAAAAATAGGTTCTTTTTTTTTACTTAATCTTGTTTGTGCAACCACGAACGCTTTTGTCGCGCAAAAACTTTAAAACTCGGTTTCGAGCGTTGATCTAGTTCAAGTTAAGTTTAAGCTAAGCATCAAAATGATTTTAAGAATATTGAAACCTGAATAAGAGACAATCCCTACCTCCATAATTATAAAAGTTTTATCTTTAATGCAATGAAAAAGTATAAAACTGAATTTTTTAAAAAATATATACAGTACCTAATACAATCCAGTGTTATTCTAATCAGTGTTAATCTAATTCAGTGTTATTCAAACTTGAGAAAATGATATATACATGTACAGTGTATATACAACTTTGATAAAACGTTATTACTTTTATGTGTTTTTATCTAATTCTTAGAAGCTATAAAAATGGTCTCTTCAAGTGTTTGGGTTTTTTTTTTATAGTTGCCATTCAAAATATCGTTATTGATTCGCCGAACGCAACGACAGTATTACTAATTGACAAATGTCAGCACATAATTTTGTAATGGAAGGCAATATTTCTTTTGGCTCGAAATGTTATTTATTTTTTGAAAGTGCATTTACGTTTTGAATTTTTTGTGCTTAAAATTCAAAAACAACAACAACATAATAATAATACCGTTACAGTAGTTTATTATAATTGCTTTTAAACAACAAATGACTTTTCTTTTTATATTTTTCACTGATCCCATTCAAAACTTTTAATTTTCTTGAGAAATTATTAATGTAGTTTGTAAAATGCAGCAACCATCTTTCAAACTGATGAAAATCAAAAGCGCAACGTTAGAAAAGTTTTTGTAACATTGGCGGTTACCTTGTTTTTATTAGATTATTAAATTTTCGTAGTTGCATTCTTTTTGATAATAAAATAATAATAAATTTTAGAAGTGCAGCAGCTGGCGCCTCAAACCCAACTTATATTAATTTATTTTCGACTAAAGCATGTTCGTGTGTGTTAAGCCCCAAGAACATTTTTGATTTATTATTATTTTTTTTTTTTTAAGCGAGGCTAAAAATTATTCAAATCGCGGATGTAAACAAAACCCAGTATCGTTTTTATAATTCTTTCTTATCAATCACAAAACAGTAGTTTGTTTTGTTTTGTTTTTTCCATTCTTCCCCAAGTTACGTAAAAAAAAATAATTGTTGGTTTGCTTTCTCCGTTTCCTCAAATCATATTATCATTTTATCAACACCAAACCCATATTAATATTTCAACACCAACACTTTACATTTCAGTCACAAGTTGCGGGCATCGAATTAAATAGAGGGGTGGAGTATAAAAATAATAAAGGAAGAGTCGATTGTATATAAACGTAGAACGCAAAAACATATTATGCGTATTCGTTTGGCGTTCTTTAGCATCTGTGACTGACTGCCTTCCACTCGAATAGGGGGAGAGAAAAAAAAAGAAAATTAAAAAGAGAGATAGTGAAATCGTATTATTTATAGCAAATGTGCGGAAGAGAAAGTTAGAGAGAGCGGTTCCTAACGTGAGGCCCCGGATCAATAGCAATGAGGTCAGCTCAATGAGACGATTCATCCTTGGCCTAGTCATAACTTATTGTTACACGGGTCTGTGAAGGCTGAGGAACAACGAGTCTTGATTAAATTTGCATACAAGTATTAGTGATTTACACTGTTACTAAACTGCTTAATAAAAAAAAAAAAAAAAAGGAGGATGTTTGTATGTAGAGAGAGCTGATTGCGTCACTCAATGTCAGCCTTCGACATCTCGATCTATCCCATATCGCGCTCACTTCCGTGCAAATAAAATAACGCTGAACCATAACAGTGTGCATGCTCGAGTCAAGAACGCGCCTGCTGCTGCTGCTGCCACTACTGCTACAGATAAAAATATAACACCTGCTCCTCAATTCTGTACCGTACCAGCTTTTTTCTTTCAACATGTTTGGTGATCCCTTTGTACTGTATTTAGAGAACCAGGTATGCATTACTACTATAATACCTATGTAACCTAATAGCGTAATTTAAATAACGAATTTAATCCAAATATAATGTAAATTTCATACCTGTATTTGTTCTCTTTTTTTTCTAATTTTTTTTTTTTGTAAAAATTGTAAATACAGTACAGTATTTGAGAATGCGTGTAGCTATTTAAAAACTAGAACTGAAAAGTTAACTTTTTAAAGCAGCTTACTATACAAAATTATTTTTGGTTTGATTATTAATACTTTATCCTTGAATCGTTAATAAATATTAATAGCTCTCAATTATGAAATTCCTAAATTATACTTATGTTAAAGGTGTGTTTTTTGATACTGTATTTTTTTATATATATAAATTATAAAAAAAAAACTGTATAATAATTATATTATTATTCATGGATATCGCTTAATAATTCAAATGCGTTTGGACTGAAGGAAAAAAAAAAAAAAACGCCATTTATTGCCGGGGATTTTTTTTTATTGCAAAAGTTGCGATAAAAAGCTTATCTCCCTTCGTGAAAATTATTCCTGTTCAGGTTAAGTTAAATCCTGAGCATACTGTAAATGCAACGACACACGTTTAGAAATAAAAATTTGCGTCCTCAAACAAGTTGACGACGACAACGGGTCGGAGACCTCGTATTATTATACACTTGTATGGATTGCTAGGCTACCGTTAAATATCAATCGACATTAATATTTTGATTATATTATAGTACACTGTACTGTACAGTCAAGAAACATTTAATCAATATGGTTTAAAAAATTATTGTAGCAAATCTATATCTAGGCTACTTTAAAAAACCGTTTGTTGTTAAAATAGGTGCTTACCGGAAACAGCTAATCTGTTTAGAGATTATAATGACTTTTGTCAAAATAACAAAATTATTATTGAGCAAGATTAAATTAGCTTGGGTTAATGAAAGAAAGTGTCATTGACAATAATTTATAAATGCTTTTGCCAGAAATAATTTCAGTTCTAGTCAATAAGTAAACAAAACAATTTTTTTGTTGTTGTTGTAAAATGTCCAAGAAATATACCGGTATTTTCTCTATCCAAATGTATTATAGTGATGACGAAATAAAAAATAAATTTCGCCATAAATTTTACTGCTCATAAGGAATAAAAAATTTAATTGCAACTAAATTTTTTATTGATTATGTATGAGAAGAAGAAAAAAAAAAAAAACAAGGATAATGAAATTACCATTTCTGAGTAACATCAAAATAAATAAATAAGCCTGTCTTAAATGAAACACCAGATGTTAAAAATTTTAATCTATTGATGTGTGAGCAACATGCGACTATAATATCTATCTTTCCTTATTTTAAGGTACAGCAACGTGAAGAAAAGTTACGTCAATCTGCTGATGATACGCGGCCATTAACAGGCAGTCCCTGCTCTGAAGATTGGAATGACGTCAAAATGAGAGATAAACAAAGATTGCAGGTAATAATTTTTAATTGAAATGGAAAACACTGGACTCCATATAAATAACCTAAATTATTAATAATGTTAAATTTTAGAGGCCGCTAACTAGGTATCTACCAGTCAAAGATGAAAACTTTGATCTTAAACAACATATAGAGGCCTCTGGTCATCAGATCGATCAGTGTCCTCATATCCAATTGAGCCCAACATCATGTAGAGGATATCTTCATAAAATGGGCAGTAAATTTAAAACATGGAATAAACGTTGGTTTTTATTCGATCGTTCCAAAAGAACTTTAGTTTATTTCATAGACAAGCAAGAGCATCGACCAAGAGGAGGAGTATATTTTCAGGTATTTCAATGAGTTTTGCTAGTTTTTTTAAAAAACAAAACTCCCGTTCTAATTGATATATTTTTTTAATTTTAAAGGCTATTGAAGAAGTTTATATCGATCATTTGCATTCGGTAAAGAGTCCAAACCCAAATTTAACTTTTTGTGTGAAAACTTTAGATAGAACTTTTTATCTAATGGCACCGAGTGCCGAAGCGATGAGAATTTGGGTGGACGTGATTTTCACAGGAGCTGAAGGTTATCGGGAATTTCAACTAGAGATATGAAGACGCTATCCGGATGTGATTTGAAATCACGCTAATTATTATTAATTAGTTTTTTTTTTTTATTAAGTATAGCGTTGAATCGCCATAATAATTATTCTGGCGAGTGTACCTAACTTGGAGCAAAAATTGGCACCCGATTTACACACACTATTCAATACGCAGCCTTTTTATAATGTAGACCTCGCACGAAACATAATTTACATTATTATAACTAGCGTTAAGAGTTTAAATATATATATTTTTAAAATTCATGATAACCAAATATGTTGTTAAAATTGTCATAATTATTGACAGGTATAATTATGTTTATAATCATTTGATTCAAAAATTATAAAAAGTTAAAAATTTAATATTTTTTTCTCGAATCTTCTGGCAAAAGATTTTAAAACCATGTTATAAACGTTTAATGCTGAGATCAATCAATTTCAAAAGTCACTCTACAAATCAAATAATTGGTATAATAGAGCGGATATTGAAATCGATACGATAGTTACATTATACTGTAGGTATGGTAATGACGAGAAGAAGAAGAAGAAAAAAAAAAGGTTGTTAATGTGTCACCCAGTGGTCGATTCCTAAAGGTGCAACAACTTTTGTCTATAAACTTTCTAATCGAAACGATTTTTATCTCATTTTTTTTTTTGTATAATTTACGTTTAATTTTATTTGATATAAATTTTACTTTCTTTTTAATCTGTCACAAAAATATTATCCTTAGTAATTGATAAATTTGGATGTATATTTTACAGTATAGTTGTCCGAAACATTTTTAATTAATATACCGTCATGTACCCTGAATATTATTACTGTATTATAAGTTTTGTGCTTGTCGACCATTATTTTTGAAGAAAGAAAAAAAAAATTGATTTCGTATTAACAAGAAACTATGTCTTAAGTAGAATCTTTTGGGAAACCACAAATTTAATTCCTTATCACAAATATTTGAGACATCAAGTGCAATTATTTAAGGGATCGTTTTTCTTTTCCTTTTTGAGAAAAAAAAAAATGTTTGCGACGTATCTTTTTTTTTATACCATATTATATACAACTTGTTATTTAGATATAATTTTTTTTTTGCCACTTGTGACTCTGTACAATTATCGAAAATAACCTTAGTCGCCAGTTTTAATTAAAAAGGAACTACACTCTAGAACTGTGCATTGTCAATAAACTATTTTAAAAAATATAATTGTATGCATTTAACATCGACACTAAAAATATGTTTTCGGGAAAGTAAATTTATAGAATTAAATTTCATGTTATCGATATAATGAAATGTTGAGAAAGTTAAAATTTAAAAAAAAAAAAAATAAATAAAATAAACGTAACAAACAGAAAAATGCTTCTCTCAATGAATGTTTCGAAATTGCACATTATGCAAAATAAAAGATAACTGTATTTATCAAATCACTATTATTGAACACTTGATGAATACCGTAATAGAAATTTTCTCAAAATGAAAGAAGATAATTATACACTCACGCATAAGGGGAGGGCGCCGTGATTCCTTTAAAAAACTTGGCTTCCATTATGCAATTACAAGAGGTTCATCATCTGAAAATCCTCGAATCATTGGAGAATCTTCTTCTTCTAAAAAGAAAAAAAAATATATTTTCTTAATTTATCTGCACCGCACGCGAAATTAAAATTAGTAAGAGAATGCAATCAAATAAAAAAAAACAACAACAATGAACATTAAATACCCATAAAATCTCCTAAGAAAGCAGAATGAAAATAAAAAAAATAAATAAATTAGCAACAATTCTCGCTCGTAAAAAAGAATGGAAGTACAAAAATAGAATAACGCAATGAACACGTCTCACATTCACCTTAAAATGACATTTGGTAAAATTAACTATCTAATAGCGACTTTTAAAATGTAGTTCTTTGAGATCTCCATTGTAAAACAGGGGACAGTCTTCAGTAATTGAGGAAGTCGACGCTGTGCGATCATCATCTAATAGCACTAAGAAGTTTTCACAAGAAGTTTGCGGGACACGTTTAAAACCTGCGCTAATATTTTTTAAAACAAAATGACATTCAACATATCCTTACCTAATTCGTCACCAGTTGTAAAAGTAGCCGCGCCAGATCTGGTATCATAATGGCTATTGGCAAACGATAAAAAGTTTCTCTGTAGACGACGATGCCTAATCATAAAAATGACCAGACCAGCAGCCAATACGACTATCACAACCACAACGCCGACGGCGATTCCAACAAAATTGACTTCAGAAAGTATCATAACACTTTCTGATAATTCTTAAACGAAAAAGAAATTTAATCTAAATTGAACCACATCTTATCAATAAAGAAAGTAACTTACTCTCCATTTTAAACTCCTGGATTTCTGAATGTGGACTCTCGTAGCCCAGGGCATCTTTAACAGCTACTGTTACAAAATAAACTCCATTCTCACTACTTATTCTATCAGTCAGATGGAAAGATCTTCGCGTTGTTACGTATTTCAATCCACTAAGGAGATTACTCTCATTTTGTGACACGTAAACAACATACGTATAACTGTACAATATTAGATTAAAACTTAAATGACTGTATTCGGAAATTCATACGGCAGAACCTTACTTCTGAATACTATTCGGGAAGGCATGATCTTCCCATGAGAAAAATACAGAACCGTCAGTTTCCATTTCTACTTTAAGTTGATGCGGGGGAGGTATATTTGGAGCAGAAAATTTAACAGGTGGAGTTCTTCTTGAGTCGTTAGCTTTTGTCTATTCAAAATACAATTAATTACTAAATTGTAATAACTTAAAAGTTATATATAATAGAGTTATTTTACCTGAACTTGCACGAGATACTCTCCGCCATAATTAATTGTAAAGTTCATTGAAAATTTTGTTTCCGTTGAAGGTGGAAGCCCATACCAAGCCTCTTTTGATAATTTAATATCTTTAACAAGAATCTAAATTAAAACGTAAAACAAAAAAACCAGCTTTTATTTTGGTGATAAAAAAAATAATGATGAAAAGCGTTTACCATGTATCCAACAGCATCTTCCAGTTGATCACAAGAAGCGCTCCAACTAACCACCATAGTCAATTCGTCCCAAGGAGCACTTTTAACTTGAAGGAATTTGGGAGGTGCTAGATGATTATACAGAGTGTGAGCATTAGCATATTCTTCTGAAGGCCCTATTCCAAGTGGGTGAGTAATTCGAACTTCAAATATATAACTTTCACACGCTTCCAACATTTGGATAGATATCGAATTCTTATTTGTACAATCGGTAGGTTCCCTTTTTGCTAGATCGAATGTGCTCGTGCCATAATAAGCACAATAAACCCATTCCACTCGACGGGGATCCTTTGGAGGCGTCCAAGATAATGTCACAGTCGTGCCATTAAAAACTTCAGCTTTAAGGTCTACGGGGGCCATTAATGGTGCTCCTTGCGTGTGTGCTACAACTTCTTTAGACTGACCCTCAATTCCAGATTTTACACCACAAACCTATAAATCAAAATATCAATACAGTATATTAAAAATATCAAAAATATTATCAAAATTATAATAACTTACAGCAAAAGTGTATATTGTTCCAGGAGATAAATTAACAGCTAAGAAAAATACGGTTAATATATATTTTAACAATATATTTTTTAAAAATCATGTTAATTTACCTGAATAAGAAGTAGCAGTTACTTTCACTTCTGGAAAGCGCTGAATAGCAATAGATGAAGACGTAATAATCTTATAACTATCTGGACTTGGTACTAAAGGATCCCATTTTAAATACACAGTTGATTCCGATGCGTTGAATACAACTAAGTTAGATACAGGGTTAATGATTGCCTGTTTATCAAATATTATGGAAACCATTTCCGAAAGCGAACTGTTGCCAATATGGCCAATACTTTTCATCTGCATAAGAAAAATCGTCAATTACGTGAAATCTTTAATTTACTGTAAATATTGAAATACCCAAAACGTATAATTTACGCCTGGATCAAAGGATCCAATTGCGTAGTATTTGGTAATATTTGCATTTTCCACATATATTTCCCTATATGGCAACGGTGGGCGAATAAATATATAGTAGCCTTTTAAATCTTTATGAGATCCAGGTGGACGTTCCCATTGAACAAGAATCTTAATTCCATCGGGTTGCATCAACTTTAGTCCAATTGGAGGAGCAGGATCTGTTAAGCATTAAAATTAATATTAAAATTTTTTTTTTTTTAAAAATGCTTATTATTAATTCACCGTTGAACTTAGTCCTTTGAATGGTATAAACGTGACTTGGATACGAGTTTCCACCAGTAGACATTTTAATAAAGATTGTTACGTTGTAATCGGTAAATGGAACTAAATTAACAAATGTCCAATTGGTATTGGAAGTCCAACTCATGTTACGCCATGACGCAGACTTTGATTCGCGAATTGCTGGGAGATAGACGTACAACGATTCATGGCCGGGTTTGTCCCAACTAATTGTGAAGCTAGTATTAGTAACCGATTTATAATTCAAATAAATTTCTCTAATGGCGAATTGTATGTGTGAGCCTGAATAAAAACAAAAACAAATTAAAAATTAGTAGTTAATAATAGGTAAGTAATAGTTTCACCAGTGCAATTTAGTTCGTCACTTCCATCAACACAATCTTTGTGAGCATCGCAAATTCTAGCGTATTCGATGCAATCCCCACTTTCACATAAAAATAGATTAGGTAAGCACACTGGAGAAAATGGTTTTGGAGATGCTGCAATAACGATAGTAAAATTTAAAATTTTAATTAAAAAAACTTAACTTCACAGTCAGCTTACAAGAAGAGCACCCCCATTCATCACTACCATCTGCGCAGTCCTTTTCACCGTTGCACGTTAAATGTCTCGGAATACAACCAGAACTGTGCATGCATAAAAAGTTTTCTGGTGGGCAAGCGGGTTGAGAACAATTTTTTTCGTCTTCCGATTGATCACAATCCGCTTCACCATCGCACACCCATGAGGACCAAATACAATTACCTTAAATAAATGAAACGTTTAAATTTGTGTATCACGTGGTTATGCATTAACGCTAATAAAAATTACCAGAATAGCATTGAAATTGATTTTCGAGACAGTTGATCGATGCCGGTGACGTGGTAGAAGACTCATGAGGTGTAGGATTTAATTTATTTGGGCAATCAAGTTCATCCGTTCCATCGCCGCAATCATCAACGCCATCGCATTTCCACCAAAATGGCACACAATTTCCGTTTTTACATTTAAGGGATCCACCCGAACAATCTTTAGGTCTTGATGTAGTAGCAGGCTGTGGAGTTGACTTTGAGCAATTTTTTTCGTCAGAACCATCGTGACAATCATTTTCCCCGTCGCAAGTCCATAATTTATAAATGCAACCTCCTCCAGTACACTGAAACTGCCATTGTTGACACGATGTGTTTCCACAATGCGCTTCGTCGCTATGATCTGGACAGTCATTATCGTTATCGCACATCCACGATAAAGGTAAACATAGACCAGTAGAATTACATCTAAATTCGTTTGTTCCGCAAGAAGCTTCTGGCGTGCTGCAGTTTTCTTCATCAGAACCATCCCTGCAATCGTCTTCAAAATCGCATCGCCATCTACTACTGATACAACGCCCATTCTTACACTGGAATTGATCCGCAGCACATGTAGGATAAGTGCAATTTATTTCATCCGAATTATCCCCGCAATCGTTATCAAAATCACATCGCCAATGGGGAAGCAAACATTTTCCGTTTTTACACACAAATTGTGATACGCTGCAGGTAGGAGCATCACATCTAGCTTCGTCAGAATTGTCGCCACAGTCATTGTCTCCATCGCACCTCCAAACAGAAGGTATGCACAAAAGATTATCGCAAGTAAAATGGCCGTTAGAACATTTGTTATTAACTTGCTTGCAGGTGCCGTTAGCATACATTTCTTGACCATTAGCACATAGACATATCTCGTCATTTTTTTCTTTGCGAATATTAAATCCATCGGGACATAAGCAAGCTCGAGTGTTATTTGGAGTACCCATGCAGAGGTGACTACACGTGTTAGAACTGTTAGAACCGCAGAGATTTGTACCTTTCTGAGAAGTATGGCCAATAATTTTTAAATCCATAACATTGGAAAGTCCGGAAGCAACAATTCTCATTCCCGACCCATCTTCTTTTTTGGCCACAAAAATTCCCTGCCTTGTCCAATCATTCCAATATATCCAGTCCTTATATACTCCGATGGCGAACGGATGAGGTACCAAAGCTCCATTTTGTATGATGTACTTCATGCGTTGTCCATCAAATTCGCAAGAGGCAATATAGTCTAATTTAGCATCCACCCAAAACAATCTTTCAGACTGATAATCAATCGTTACACCATTCGGCCAATTAATTAACGGCTTTTGTTGAAGAAGTTTAACATTTTGACCATCTAAATTGGTTCGAATAATAGCTGGTTTTGTTGCGCTCCAATCGGATAAAAACAAAAATCTACACAAGCCAATTAATAAAATATTTACTAAAACACGATTTAATTTTCATATTAAAAATTATTACCCTTCTTTCGGATGTACAGCAACACCTCTAGGCTTATCCAAAGTTGGTTTATGAACAATTGTTCGCCTCATTCGTCCCATATAATGAATATCTGTTCGAATAACTTCGACTTTCGAATTTTCTCCATCAACGAAATACAGGTTATGACTAACCCAGTCCAACGCTAAACCTTCCACAGATTTCAAATCCGTTTCCACTAATACTTCGATTTCACTTTTTCCATCCAAATGCAATCGCTATTAAAAATATGAATTCATCGTTAAGCATCTAAAAATTCCACAATACGATAAATCAAATTATAACTTACCATGATTTTATCAGTAGCAATGTCTGCCCAATAGATAGATTTGTTGTTAACGTCGTATTCGAAAGCGATAACATTTTGAAGATCAGGTAACGGTAAAGGTTTAATTGAAGGAATTTCTGCATCCGAAACTAACGATATTCGATTTATACTCTGTCTTTGAGCAAATATAATAAATTCCTCTTCTATCTGAATTGGACATGAAATTCGTTCTGGTTCATAACGAGATTCCAACCCACCTTGGCAAGAATCTCCTGGTATTCTACGATACCTAAGAAGCCATTTAAATAAATATCAAGAGATTTAAAATTAAAATTTTATTATTTAAATTCTTGTTACTCACCCTCTAGTTCTATTGTAAAAATCATTCGGTTTGCAACTTTCTGGAATTCTGTAGGGATCATAATTGCTGCCTGCATCACGGACGCACAGTCCTCGCAAAGGATTAGGAGCAGGTGATTCTTCCTTAAAGCCCATGTCGCATTCAAAATCACTTCTTTGACAAGGACAGTTTTCCACAGAAATTATCCTTTCATAATCTTCCCCATTGTAACAGTTCGCATGAGGTATTCGCCTTTCGTAAGTTTCTCGTCGACCAAGTAAACACGTATCAAACATCACCAAATCAACAACAGGAGACCATGGCTTAAAATCTTCCTTTTTGCAATCGTATTCTAATAATAAATATTATCATAAACTTATGCTAGTTTTCAAATTTTAGATAACTTCCTTAAAACTTACTGAATGCAGATCTTAAATCGACTTTTATTAATAACCAGTTATGAGCGCTGCCACGAACTGAACCAAATATTGTAAACATGGTCGTGTGTTCGCCAGGCTCCGTTAATAATCCATACACGGACATTTCAGTTTTCGAAAACTCGTATGAATTCCAAGATTCTCCTTCATCTGTCGAGTATCTAATTAAACAGTTAATTAAAATAAAATTACAAAATTAATATGAAAACAAAAATAATTTTTAATTTACAATATCTCTTTTGTGCCCCCAACTCTACGATAAGATTTAACAGCCACAATAATACCACCGTGATCTCCAAATGCATACCAGTAGTCGGTGCCTAGAACCTATCAATTATAACGTAAAATGTAAAAAAATGTAAAAAATTAAAATAAATAAATTATGATATTTACTTCATGCCATTGAACACCACCATCAGCAGATAAGTAAACATTAGCATGCCCTTTCAAAGATTTTCCAATTACTCCCGTAGCCATTACTAAGCCAATCGCAGATTTTTTGCTCAATATAGGACTAGCGCGTGATGCAGGGTACAAATAACTAAATTGTTGCGTTAAATGTAGAGAACAATGAACGCTCTAAAATAATAGTTTATTAAAAAAATGAAATTCTTCCCACCATAGATAAATTTACTTACTGCATTGCAATTAATTTTTT
Source organism: Polydesmus complanatus (assembly GCA_034692225.1). Lineage (NCBI taxonomy): Eukaryota > Metazoa > Arthropoda > Diplopoda > Polydesmida > Polydesmidae > Polydesmus > Polydesmus complanatus. Next base: position 28,034 of record JAQGAZ010000072.1, read on the forward strand.
GACCATCTCTATCTGCAAGAGGAGGTAAAATAGAACGCCAAACGTTTCCCTTATCAAATGATATCAAGGTCGTAACATCTTCGGGACCTAAACCGTTGGTTGAATAATTCGCATCTAGTTGTGAAGCAATGTACACGCCTCGTAGACCATCCACTTTATAAAAGTCGGCAAATGCTTCTGTAGCTAAATATCTAGAAAAGAAACAATAATTTTTACTCCTTGATATTTACTTTCTGTAATTACTAGTTTAATTACCTTAACCAAGTAGAAGAAGGAGCTTTTTTCGGATCGAAATAAAATATTCGTTCCAATGATAAAGAGTAATCTGATCCTGTGGTGTCAGAATAATACAAATTAGCAAACAATCCGTCGTGAGTAACGCAAACAAACACCAGATCTTCCGATGCGTCAACAACATAGTAGCTCTATAAATTACAAAGTTGTAATATTATATTTTCAAAAACAATAAATGACTAATTGCCAAACCATGTGTTGAAGTTGAGTTGGAAAAACGGCTTTTTGAAATGCTTGTCTATTATAAGAAACCCATAATTGCAATGAGTTTGAATTTGAAGGCGAGCCAATCAAACGCTGTAAAGAATTCAATACGTTGTTAAAAAAAAAAAAAAAAATACAATGCCAAAATCAATTAAAAATATTCCTTACCACACTTTTAACAGCAAACATATATTTTCCAATAAGGTTAAATTCTTCCACGTTCGTTATCAAAGCTTCCATTAAACCTGGCTCAGCAAAGTAAGACGATGAACGAAGAACCACAGAAGTTCCTCCTGGTTCCTCTCGAACGACAAATAATGTATCGTCATTATCTATGTCTTTAACTCCCCTAATAATCAAATAAATATTACATTTTACAGTTTTATTTACACCTAAAATCTGTATGTTTACCAATAAAATGCTTTCACGTTTCGCTGAATCACCGACCAAACTCCTCCAAAATCTTTTGAAACCCATAACTTTAAAAAAATCAATCAATTAGTTTGTTTATCAACAATAATTATTATTCGCTTTAAAAACACCATTTTAGAGGTTTTGTCCATAGCAACTAGTATCAATTCATTACTGGGGTGAAAGGTTATCACATCGGGTTTGAAAGGAACTTGTATAGACGCCACTGACCGCCCCGAATCCGAAGATACAAAAATGTAGTTGTTTAAAATATCAGAAAAAACATACTAAAAAAAAAAAATTTTTTTATAAATATATAAACAGTATTACAATTATATTTACAACAAAAAAAAAATAATTTAAAATATCGCTACCAACAATAAACTACTGTATTTCTAACTCAATATTTACAAAACATCCCTATTATTCAGGTTGTGCAATTACAAGTTTATGTTTCCTTTTTTGCTTATTTTGCGTCATATGTGAAAAGCTGCCAAGATTTTTTTTTTAAATAATAAAACAAAAACTAACATTTGAAAAGCAATTGTCTTGCAATATATTTCCAGAAATCATTACCCTATTAGAAATTAAATAAACGACTCAATTAAAAAAGAATAAGAGATAAGCGTAATTAACTATCAGAATAATTTAATATACTGCGCGATAAAATTTATAACTTTAAACTGCGAGTAATTTTGTTTCCCTCTCATATTTTAAACTTAAATTTTATTTGCACTTACAATCTTACCTATATTATTTAAAAACAGGTACCCTAACATCAGGAATACTATTTTTCCTCGTTTATTAAAAGTGTTCTAACTTTCTCGGAAAAGTTACGCAATACCAATATTTGAATTTATAGCACGAACATGTCAAAATTATGTATAACAACAAATAAAATACTTAGTAATGCCTTGACATATTGACGAACTTTGAAAAAAGAAAAAAATGATACGGTCAAATTTTTTGATAAGAAAATAATAGTGTTTACAAAAAATAATAATACCGTAATAATAAATGAAAATAAAAATTTCCAAGAGATTCTAATGTTACAAAAATGTGAATAACCATTTTTATTTTTGCCAGATTAAAAACAAGTAATTAATGATGATGCGTCATCAGTCAGCAGATTTCCACTCATCTAAGGCTAAAGCTCGTTTTACTGAACTGAAATAAAATGCATGACTAAACCTTATCTCAATTTATCATGCCGTCTATCGCCAAATCGATATTGTTTTGTTTATACAATACTCATCTTGAACTACAATATGGTACACAGTATCAGTATCGAAGTAAATAAAAAAAAAAACTTAAAACCGCAGTTCCAAAGGTTTTTCACTTCCTCATTTTTAAGAAATGTTTGCATTACAAATTTCTGAATAATTTTTCCATGCGCATCCTGTGCCTAAACAATAAAATAACCGGTAAATCATTCCAAAATACGCACGATTCAAGGTTAATAAATCGTAAAATTTCCTAACTAAATATATTTTAAAAAAATATGTATTTTATTTTAATAATGAGAATTCTCTCATTTTCCAAACTCAGTTACGTGTGTCAAAAACCATGCGTCAAAACTTACCCTTGATGTAAATATTTGACTGTTAACAAATGCGCTTATTATCCCATTCCGATTTTTATCAATTACAAAATCAGGTTTCCTTTCAAAAGTATTTCCTCGATCGTAAGAAATGAAGACGGAAGAAGAGCCGGTACTTGAATTCGTTTGTGTCACATCACGACTCAGGACCACAATCACGCCGCTGCTCTTTCCAGCCCATTGCACGATCAACCTGGCGTGCGTATCATTTAAAGGCGTCTAAAATAATAATAAAAAAAAAATATTAATTAACATATTTTATTAGCTTGAACATCTCCAAAGCTTTCATTCATAGCCTTCCCCTTGGATTCAATCGTCTTATTGCGTAAGCCAACATCACGAGTTTGAAACCAGGTTTCAAATTGTGCGCAGCTAAACTTCTCCATAATTATATATATTATATTTTTTTTTTCGATTTCTCTCTCTAATTTCAGTAAATAAATTTAAATGCAAGATTAAATCTTTTAAAAATTTCGGAAATTTACTGAGATTAAAGATTATTAAGATAATCCTTATCATGTACAGTAAATAGAATTTCAGATGCATAAAACGACAGCTATTGTATTATGTTATTGAAATACAATTTAAAAAAGTCACGAGTTTTATATAACCTGTTTACCGACAAATTTATTTATTACGTAGTGGTTTCGCGGAAAGAAGATAATTACTTGTATTATAAAGTTACAATAGAAATATAGCTGTAGGCTACTTACAACAAAAATAATGAAGATTTATAAAAAAAAAAATACTATAATACGTGGTTATTAATTAAAACCTACCACTACGGTTGCACCTTCGGCGAGCGTTGGTTTTGTATAGTCTTTCGGTACATTTGAGGATTTGACATCGGAAGCTTCCCGCACGGTACGACTCAAAGTCTCAGGTAAATAATTGTCTTTCACAACCGAATAGTAATTGTCATTATTCGCGGATCTTTCGCCTAAAACATCGTCTAATGGAAAGCCGTATCGCGCGCAATGCACATCACAGCCACGCCAATAAATTAATATTAGTGAAAAAATTAAAACGTAAAATGCTTTATCTGGCATTTTGAATATAGCATTGCAAATAACTATAAAATTATAAAACTTAATTTTGTAGAAGATCTGCCCGAGTACAATGACGACAAGCTTTGAGAATGACTGAACTCACAATCGTTGAATCGCGGTTACCTCGAATGAGAGATCACGTGTCGCTTTAAATGCTGAATGGCACATCTCATGTGACTTAACTTCCGGCAATAAATTACGATAATTATGGGGTCTTTTCTGTAATTCGATCACAGACGGTAAATTTAAAAATTAAATTACTGTATATCAAATAATTTTACACATAATTATGTGTAAAACAAGTTTTTTCCCCTCTCTTTTGATAATTTCAATGTTATTAAATAGGGAGATTGAAGTTGGAGCGCTATATTGTAGGAATACATTGTACTTTCTACTGGTAGTTCACAGTTAAAATTACATAATAAAATTCTTAGTAAACAATTTGATAAAGCTTATTTACAATTTTATTACAAAAATAAAAAAATTTAAATAACTATTAATCCAAGATAAAAATATAAACAACAATTTTATGTAACTGGTCCTCACCATACAGAAAACGTCTTTTAAATGCGGTTATTTTAACCCATTTATTTATTTTTCTTTTTTTTACAAAAATTATACTTAAAAAAGTTTTAAAATGTGATACAACAGTCAAGCATTTAATTAATAATAATAATAAAAAAAGTGCCTGCACATATTTAAGCAACTTAATCATTTTCCATCAAGGAAGCCATGTCACCTTGTTGTCGAAGCGTTTGTTGCTCCTCTTTTTTACTTGTAACAACGAACGAACATAATCGTCGTGATAATAAAATAATGAATGGAATTAAGCACAAACCGCAGAACGCCGCCATCAAATATGCAACGATTGCTAAAGTTTGATCATTAGCTTTACCCGAGTTGTAAGCGCATCTAATGGGGTCTGAAATAATTAGCCTACATGTTAGATCTAGCAACGTGTGTCAATACAAATAAATTATTGATAATTATTCGTACCTACAACACCGAAAGGTCCAATAATTTGCGGATGAATTTCGAATTTAGGATTATAATCGCATGTAGCTTTCGAAAAACCGACGCGCTTGTTTTGCCTGTCAAATACCAAATAGAATCCTTCCAAAGTGACAGTTCCCAAAACAGCTCCTAAATTAACGACAAACAAATTTATCTGTAATAAAACATTAAATACAATAAAAATGTTGATCAATTAATACCCGAATCTGAAGGGTTGATAGCAAATCTGTAACACTCTCTGTTCCACACCGGCGACATTATGTCACCAACAAAGCGTAGATATTGCTATAATTATACAGTATAAAAATCCGATTAACCAATAAATTAATATTTGCAATTTGAATGGAGAAAAAAAAAACGTACTTGCGGTGGAATCAGCAGAGTAAACGAAGAATTTCGAGAATGTGCAATTGAGATTCTCAATCGTGGAAAAACTTTTAAGGGACTATTTTCCCTTAGCCAACACATGACAGTGTCTCCAGACCAAAATTCATCGGGAATAGGATCTTCTAGATGAACTTGTCTCTTAAAAATTTCAATTGCTTTTTCAAATACCATACGCGGTAATCGAAAACTCGTTGTTCCACTATCTACTATGGTTTTATCTTTATTTAACTAGCAATTCATTCAAAGCAAAATATCTCCATTAAACTATTTATTTCATAAATTATTAAAAGTGTAACTGAATAAAACTCACTTCTTTACAATCCACAGGTACCGATATGTCACCGATAGTCACGTCGGTAAGGACGACTTCATAATACCATTCACGATGAAGAGGTGCATAGGTTATTTCACCGGAATATAATTTGGGATCGACGCCTCCTAATACCATTCCACCGGTAGAATTTGCATCATTGTTTTGGCCGCAAAATTGCAATGAAAATACGTTGCTCACGTGTCTCTCATTAACAAGTTGATCAAAAAAAGGAACTACTGATGAGTTTGGCTAAAGATGAAATATTTAAAGAATAATAGGAAAACAGCACTAACAACTACAACATAAAAACCAAAGGTTAATTATACCCTCGCAATTGTTGGATAAGCTAGTCCAAGAATTCCCTGCCAATTAGAACCATTTATAAAAAAATTATCCGATTTAAAAATAGTTGCGACATAAGCAGTAATAGACAAATCAGCTGCTTCAGGCAAAGCTACGACATCTGATCCTAAAACTCCTTCCCAACTCCCTTGAGTATATGGTGCGTAAACGTTCGACTCAAATCGCTTGTAAGAATTTGATCTAAAATTATTGTTTTAACTATTATTATTATAGAACAGATAAAACAATATTAGTTCACTTACTTATTTGTATTAAAATATTTGTCAACATATGAATTTGGAAAAGCTGCAATAGCAAAATTGCTGCTGCCAGTATCGATTAAAACATTGATCTGAAGGGCAAAATAAAACAATCACGTTTTAAAAGTAATTTAGAAAAACGCCTGTAATTATTAAAATGAATTACTTGTTGTGGAGGAGTTCCAATATTAATAGTTATGTAATAACCTTGGCCCGGCTTTTCGCTCATCAAAGCTTCTTGCATATGATCGATCGAAGACCATCTCACTTTATTAGCCCCGTGAAGTGAAGAATTGCCACCCGAGTAAACCAACGGAATTGTATAAATGACCGCGTCAACTGGCGTAGAATTGCATAACAAATTCCATATAAAAATGCATATTGTGATCCATTTAATCAGGTTGTGAGTATGTATTTCTCTTGAAGAATTCATCTCCGTGTAAATCTGATGTTCATTTATGGCAGTTAGCGCTCCATCTTGAACGAAGATTATTAATCTTTCATGTAGGCTACTTTCATGACTAGACTCCAACCAGACGCTAAAATAGAATAACCTTTGTCATTTTTAAAACAATTTTATTAATGAATGTTTTTCTCCCATAGTTTCTTGACAAGTTTGATGTTTACTACTGTACAAGGATATAATAAGTTAACTGCGATCAGAATCATAGAACGTCAAAGGAAACAAAATCATTAATACGCTACAAACGTTGAGTATATCACACGCAAAATTATCATGCTAAAATCATTATAAAAATTAATAATACTTACCAACAATATAAAAAAAAATTCACATCAGAAACATTATAAAAACTTCTTTAAGATTCCGAAGTATAACAAAATTAATATCATAAAGGTGTAATAACAAGCTGATGAGCAGACGAAATGTCATCCGCCAGGTATACAGTGGAAAAAATGAAAAAATATAAAAGCGCTTCATCGAAATACTTTTAAGAAAATGCTCGAACTATCGTCTGCTATGTATTCGGCAACGTCGTCATGGAAACTGTTTGAAAACAATGATATTAACTCGGACGCTATTTTTATTTAATTATTTCAGAAATATACGCGGATTTTCATCAAAACATTGTATCATTTTATTTTTAATAGTTCAATTAATATTCGAGGTGCCAGCCAAATATATCGAAGGTTCAGTTCATACTCGAGAGGTAAATTAATTTTAAAAAAAATTTTAAATTTTTTTTTTTAGTTTTTTGTGGATCACGAAATTTAATATGTAATACAGGTAAAATAATAAATTATTAATGTATTTATTTAGCAATGGATGTTTCTTACAAGGTTTTGTTTTTATTCGGAGTCGGGTCATTTTACTTTCCGAATCGTTTATCCTCTTGTAAGTAATTAATATAATATGAAATGTTTTATTACTTGGAATTTAAAAAATTTTATTTCTAGGATTATACGGTTCAGAAAATATTGTTGTATTATGATTCACCTTGGCAATGGCCAGCTGTTTACAAAAAACCTTTGGTGAGTATTTAAAAATATTGTTTGATGTATTGTACAGTATGTGAATGTACGTAACGTAATTTCCTCCGATTAAAATTATTATAATCATGTACGAGGCCCACAGTAATCAAAAAAAAAAAGCATTTGAACTTTCCAAATTGTTAAAAAAAAAAAACACTGTTAAACAATAATTGTAGAGAAACATGTAACTACTACATGTATAAAAAAATTTTTATCAATTAATGAAGAACTTTAAAAAATGTAAAATTTCAATGCAAAAAAAAAAAGCATTGGAACATTATGATTTGAAGTTGAGGATTGTTGACATGTTGGAGGTAAAAATGTCTCTAATAAAATTGTTATTTGTCAATATTTTTTTAATTTAAAGCGCGTCGTAATCCCATATAATATGGCAGTCATGGTACCATGAATAAACTGTAGATTTACATCGCAACTTTAGCCCAGGGTGCTCTAAAACCATAACACTGTATGTTAAACTGCATTCAACATCGTAATTGATTTTATTTTTGACTATCGGTACCTGTACTTTTATGCCAGCATTTTGGAGAAAATTTCGTGGTACCATAAGTTCCATTACATATGGGATAAAAATAATAAATAATTTTTATTAGAGAAATATGTTTATCTCGCAACATGTCAACAATCCTCAGCTTAAAATTCTTATGTTCAAATACTTTTTCTGCTTCGAAAGTTTACATTTTCTCATTAATTGGTATTCTTTTTTGTAATTTTATTTTTTATACATGTAGTAGTTACATCATGTATCTCTGCAATTGTTTAACAGTGTTTTTGGCACAATTTGGAATTGTATTTTTAAAAAAATATCGCTTTGATTGGGTGTCCAAATCCTTTTATTTTTTTGATCACTGTAATTTGATGTAACCATTCTCATTTTTAAGTCCTGCCTGGAAAAAGAAGCTGTGTTGAACCGAGAAAATAATCAATTTATCAATTTGTCGTTGGAATCGGATTTGACTTGCCGTCTTGTTACTCGCAATGCAAGCGGTCTTTTGTCAGAGCCCTTGTTGGATTGTTCGGGGGAAAGATTTTTTGAGACTGCGAGAGAGAGGTGGTGGTTTATTGCGATTAGCAATTGCAATTCTACAAAGGTAAAAAAAATATATATATCTATTGCCATTGTTAAATATAAATTGTTTAGAAGTAAAGTAATACCTCGTATATTTGTGTGGATTGACAATGTGTAATATAATACCTTTTTTTTTTTCTTTCTTTCTTTTCTTCTTTTTTTTTTTTTGCTTCGTATTTGTTGAACATCGATACAATGAAGGGGTTGAAATTCGATTATAGAATTAGAATGTCTAATGGAAATCCTGGTGATCTCAGACACGAGCATTTCTCAGCGGATGAATTTGGTAAATTTGAGTGACTTTGGTTTCTAAATGCAAAATAATGTTTCTTAAAAAAAAAACCCCCCGAATTTGACACTTAACGAATAATGAGATTGTCACCTTAAACTGTGTGCCTGATCGACTGGCATGATCCTATTTTACTTTTCACATTTTGTTTTCTTCCTCCCAGTCTAGACTTTTTTTTCTAAACTTGATTTTTTTTTCTTTCCTCAAAATATGCAGTTCATATAATAGGCCAATCAAAATTTTCTCCACAGGTAAATTTAGATCTTCATTTGCAGATTTGATATCGCAATAAAAACCATCTTTTCCCTTATCTGAAAAATAATAAAACGTGATTTTTACTTAACATTTATCAATACAATAATTAGTTTTAAATTTTAAAAATCATCATTATGAATAAAGAAGTAAATATGATATTAAGAAAAAGGCTATTGAAGTATAAGAAGACCTTTTTTTTTTATTTCTAGGCTTCGTACAACAGCATTTTTGACTTTGTACATGTTTGACGCAACACGGGTGTAAACGAAAGGGTGGGGGGATAAAAAGATCATTTTCCACTTTGTCACCTTCTTAACTATATAAGTATCTGTCAACTTTTAAAAGTCATGTAACTTGTAATAGATAAATATAATTCCCCCCCAGTTTGCTTGTGCATAACCTTGTCTACCCCCTCCCTTTCGTCTGCCTATCTTAACAAGATTGTCGTGTCAAATGTTATATCTCCCCCCTCTCTCTCTCTCTGACTCGTTCCGCCTCTAAAATAACTTAAAAGCAAACGAGTTTTAAGTAGTTTTCAGTAGCAACTGTTAACTCAGCCCTATTGATTATCCTCTCTCACTCTCTTGCCTCTCTCTCACCCAGCTCATTCACTGGACCCCTCTCGTGTTACCCCCTGTCACTGGACGTGGATACAGTTAATCGTTTCATTATCCTTTTTTTTTTTTTTTTAACTTATCCACTAACCCTACTCACTCTCCCCTTCAAACCCCTGGGGGAAAATAAATAACAATTCACCTTTATTGTTAGGGACGGTCAGTTTGTTCGTGCACGCGTGGCAAAGTAGGAAGAGGTCATACGGCACAACCCCAGAAGTAGAAGTTTACAACAAAAAAAAATAAGTTTACCCCTCCACTTTTTTTCTTTTTTTTTTTGTTGAAGTAGTGGTCAGCGTTACAAATTAACAAGTAAAAAGAGTAGGGGAGGAAAATGACCACTCCGCTGACCATTTCTTATTTGAGTATCCCACAATATTGCATTCGTTATCCCTCGTCGGTAGTTTTTATGATTTACAAACGGCAGCAGTATATCACTTTTTACTGTTATACGACCCTATCAACAGGTCGCGTGAGAGCTATTACCTTAAACACAGTTATAGAAATGAACCAAAAAAAAAAAAAAAAAAAAGATAAATGTCAACTACACACCTAATAAAAGTAGTATATCATTCGGATTTTTATTTGAACAATTGGCTGGTCAATTTTCAATGACTTCATTCTTCAAGTGTTGGGCAGTTGCAGGCGATGGACATTTTGCATGACGGCATTAATTTGCTGCATCTTTTTCAATTATCTCGGTTGTTATTGGTTTTCATAATTATAGCCTACTGTATTTCAAAATAGTCCTTCATTGCAAAATCTTTACCAATGTTCACGGTGTCCAATTATTGTCTGCAAATAGAAAAATTTTAAATTTATTTGCACGTTAGTTATTAGGAATATTTTAAAATCACCTTTATCTATGACTTTTAAAATCACAATTTTTAAATACCGTACAACCAAAAAAAAAAAATTTTAATTTGATATTAATGATATTATTCTTATTAGGAATTCTTGAAATGAGTATAGCTTTTTTGGTGCTACATATCATTCTATTAGTAATGGCTATTTTTTCAGCAGGTATAATAATTATTATTTAAATTAAAATTTAATTTGAATTCAAGTAGCTTAACAAAATATTATCGGTTCATTATTATCAGCAAATAAGGCTTTTTTTTTAAAGTATTTTATCGAAATGTTTGCGATTATAATTTAATTAATCGTTAAAGTTTTGTTAGTCGGCTGCTTGAATTCAAATAATTATTTGAGTTGAGGGTAATAATAAATTACTATAAAATGAAATTTACATATTGGTTAATCTTGCAGTTGCCCTTTCTCAACGTCATCTTCTGCATAGAACTTACAAGTTGTTTTTAACATCTTTGACCATCTACTGCTTCGGTATGTTGTTTATTGCTTTGGCTTATTGTCGCTACGCAGTGGACGGCAAAGGCCTCCCCAGGACATTGCTGTGGGGTAAGAAAAATAACAAAACACCTATTATTATTATTTTCAAAAAGTAATTTGCGTACATTATTTTTATATACAATTCATGGCCACTCACCGCCTTCTTCTAACTATTGAGAATGTTGTTGTTTCGCTAATTATGATAATATTGATTTTGTAATGGACACAACAAGTTTTTTAACCTTTTTATTTACTTGTTTACAAAATTGTTTGGTCCCTTTCATAAAAGTTAACGAACTTTTGTAAATTTCAAAAACAAATCAGCGTTTCGACATTCAATCTCAAAAGTTTGTTTTCGTTTTATCCGTTTTTGGTTCTAACAATGCGCTCAAATTTCCATAAATCAAAATAACTTCCAATTTTTCTTGCTTCGTTTAATATGTAATTTTTACTTACAATTAAAAACGGACCTTAATCATGTTATTTTTTTAAAGGAGATTTCATCTTAGACTTAATATAAAAATTATTTTTATTTTTGAGGTTCTTTAATTTGAACTTTCCTTTTTAAAGTTGTATTGTTTAAAAGAGATCCACAAATTACTGGCAGGTATTGACGACTATTTCTACCCAAGAACAAACCTTTAAATATATTAACTCGTAAATAAATTTTTTACATAAAATCGGGACGATTATAATACCGAAAGTTATCCTACTCCCAGAATGATGACGCATGCAATTTATTATTTTTTGGGGTTAAAAATGGTAGGAAAAGTCTTTTTTTATTTTTTATTTTATTATTGCCGTAAAAGTGAATTTACAATATCGGGACTAAAAGAATCTCATCTACCAATTAAGTTATTTTTCTTTGTTTTTTTCACGGTACTACGTGCATTTTAATTTTTCTTGTTTTTGGGTTTTACTATTTTACTTTATTTTTTAATGTTCTTGTTTGTGGACCCAGCTACAACTTTCGCACTACTGACAATAAAAGAAAATATTCTTATTTAAGATTAATTTTTATGTTTACCAGGCCAACTTCTGCTAACATTCAGCGGGGTTATTTTCTTGGCTTTGTTATTACTGTTGGGAAAAGGCTTCACAGTCACTAGGGCTCGTCTACGGATGATGAGTTTACTCAAAATTGGCTTTTTCTTATGCGTTTATTCTTTTACCAGCGCGGCTTTGTTCATCTATAAAGAAACAGTAAAAAAAAATTTGATTTAATTAAATTGCAATTCACTTCGTTTAATGTTTTTATTTTTAATTTAAAAATATGTAGCTGTTTGATCCTGGGGAAGTATTGTACATGTACGAAAGTGCAGCTGGACACGGATTAATTGTATTGAAAATATTAGGATGGGCCATTTTTATCTGCTCAATCGTCTTTACTTTAAAACATTATCCCGAAAAAGCCCTATTTTATTTTCCGTTTCTGGCCTTTTACACCTTGTGGTAACTTTTTTTTTTATTATTATTTATTTAAAAACAAACTTATTTACATTTCTGAAACTCTGGTTTTAGGTTTTTGGCTGGACCAATAGTTATTTTATTCGCTAACTACGTAGTAGACAAATGGGTACGAGAAAAAGCCGTATTTGGAGTTGAAGTTTCAATTACGTTTCTGGCCTATCTTATCTTTTGGGTGAGTACTATCAATATTTAGATCAATAATAATTGGAATCGGTTATTTCAGAAACGGACATATGTGACATGTTATTCAAATGGGGCATATGGGTCGTTTTTAAAATCATTGATTCAAATTATTATTATTATTGAGGTTTTATTATAATTCTGGAGTCAGCCTTCTAAATGTGATAATAAAAACAAACCATTATTACACTCAACTAAGTAAGGAACAAAAATGCTACACATTTTTTTTTTAAGGGAAATTCATTCCACAAAATACAATAATAATTCTATTTATATAAAAATTCAATACTCTTCAGTTTGCTGGTTTTTTTTTTTTTTTTTGAATTTGTTTGACATTATTTTAAACAATCTTTGTCTAAGCTGACTACAGTTTGGTCCCCAGTACCCATAACCGGTTTTTACTGTATTTGTTTAACAGTAATTTATTTTGTTAAGTAATTATAGTACGGTACAAGTACGTAGTAAGCTTAATTTAGCTCCTAAAATGTACATTCACCATTTTGCACAAGGTTTTGAACACATTACGAAGGACCCAAAAATCTAGCAATCACTGAGCTTAAACAATTTAATAGTTTATTAATTATGTTCAATTCTAGAAAAAAAAACCCCTTATTTTTTAAAATACAGTATATATACAGTATAATTATAAAAAAATGAAAAGTACCCAACCAAGTAAACAATAGTTTTTAAAAAGGATAATAAAAAAAAACCAAGTCAATTACTGTATTTATTTCTTGAAAAAAAGAAGTACTAAAAGCATGGATTTTTTATTAGGACCTAAATGAAAGTGTAGGCGACCTAGCAATTTCAGAAATCGATAGGCGCCGATTGCGTAATTTTACCAAACACAACACATTTTCTATTTCTCAGGGTGGAGCCGCACTTTTTCTATTTATCGATAACCTCGCGATTATGTCGACCAATCGGTGGATTTTGCGGCTGGTTAAGGAGGAGCAGTTGCGCGCATATATTATCTTTCATGCGCATAATTTGCTCCGCCTTTGCTCACTCAAATGCGCGCAGTCATGAAAAATCGTGCTGCTAGTCGATTTCGCCGCCACCCATTACGTAATTATGGCGGCCATTATCACCCATGACCCCTTTTGTTTTCAATGACGCCTACCACAATGTGCTTTAATTTAGACGGTTTTTTTTTTTTTTTTTTTTGAAAAATGGGGGGCGACTCCCAACAACTTTTTTCAATTTATTTTTGCATCACTCACTCTCTCTTTCTTTCTCCTACACGTAGTTTGCGCGCATTGCTCATACACTGCATTTATTTCTGTATTTAAATAAAACCCGAAACAGTTGTCCACATTCGCACAAGAAACCACAACATACGGGACTGTAGTTATTTTAATAGATCAAGAGTTAAATTATGCATATTAGGGGGTATAGACATACAGCGCGCGTACTTATTTCTCCCCCCCCCTGCCCTGTCTGCGCCTACATTTACATTTTATTCGGTTCATCTGGAGGAAGAAGATAAAAAAAAAAAAATTTAACCTGAAAATTTCGAGCTACATAATAATATTACAAAAACATATGCGTGTGTGCACGGTTTAAAAGTTTTGATCGGCATATAACGGAGAAACCCATTATTTCCCATTCTTAAAATATAACTATAATCATTAATAATTATTATAAAATTTCTACTGTATATTATTATACTGACCAATTGAACTTAATATTCCTAACTAACAATAATAATAATAATACTGACTATGATTTACATGTATCATATGTTAATAAGATATTTATGCTTATTTTTTTTTCTTATAGTGTTTGACTATTCCAACGTTTAATAACATTAATTTTCCTTATCATGTTCGCACCACTCAGGTAATCAAATACTCAATTTAAATTTTTTTTTTTTTGTTGGTTTTTATCAAATACTGGACCATAATTCTAATGTTTCGAATGTAATTGGAAGGGTGGTTTGTAGCAATAACAGGATATCTCCAATTTTTGAGTTAAAGCGTGTGTTATTTAATGATAATAGGGTCCTCTATCGACTGCTGCTGTGTTTATCAAGCTATGGCTCCAGTTCAAAACTAAGGAATAAAAATTTGAGTTTAGGGAATTCAATTGATTTTGCTGTTCGATTTTGACTTACACTGGTAAACCATCTGCGCAATAGTTAGATATTTGCTGCATTTATTTATCCCTCAAAAGTACATTTTAAATCCTCCCCCATTAACCATTTGGAGCAACAAAAAAAAAAAGGAGACGGCTCCAAATTTTCAATGGTCACCCTGCTTCATAAAAATTGCGTATTTACACGCCAATTTTACTCACTCACGTGTGTGTTAACACGTTGGAAATAAGTGGGGAGAATTAATTTAGCTTATTAGTTGGAAAAGTTTGCCAAAATTTACAAAAATGGAGATATCCTGTTATTGCTTTAAGCCACCCTTCCATTATTTTACTATTAAAATAGTAGTCTCTTATTTTATTATTATTATTATTATTTTTTAATAACTAGATTGGAATATTTCACGTGCAATCTAATGGCGATGTTGTTACCACAAATTTGGATAATTTTCATCATCATTCTTACGCCCCTACAGCTCCACCCATGGAAAATGTTGCTTCTATTCCAACGGCAACAGTCAATAATTCCAACAACCAAGAATTGGGCCTTTACGTTATAGGACCACGCACGGTAAGGCCCATAAAAAAAAATTAATAAAACTTGAATTTTGTTTATTTATTTGACTCTTCTATTATCAGAGTAAATAAGAGCTAAAATATAAAATCTAAATTAAATATACTTACCATTTAAATTTTCAATTAATGACTACTCCAGTATTAAATATTCTAATGGGGGGCTAATATTTATTTAGCTAGATAATGTTATTTAAATATTTATATAAGTTATGTCACGGAGTATGTATACCATAGTTAAAATTTAAATACCGTTAGTTATGAGTTTGTCGTATTATTACAAAACATTGATTACCAAATATTTAGTTTATTTGATGGGCTTTCGATTTAACTTTGGTTTGTTTGTTTTTTTTTGTTTGTGCAAAGAATCATTCGATAGCACCCGCATCTTGCAATGATCATTCGACCGGCGATTTCGAATGCGAGGATGACGTCGATAATTCATGGAATCAAGCGTCAAAATTCCGTCGCAGTTCGTCCGCAATGCGTCGACGAACACCGCCTCCGCCCTACACCGAAACCGAACAACCGAACGCGCCAGGCTCAATGCAAACTTCTCATATATAACTCGATTTATTTTGCGCAATAAACTTTTAAAAAGTTATTAATTTTTGGTCGATTTTAGATTTTAAGACCACAAAGTATAATGTTTATTATTTCAGTATTTTTTTTTATTTTTTTTTAATTGATAATACCGGGTACTGGATAATCATTTTTTTTTTTTATTTCGGTTTAAATATAAACCGTAACATTTAAGATTGGGTTTGATTAACTTTGAGTTGTACGGTACTTTATGAAATTTATTCTTATACGAAGAAGAAGAAAAAAAAAAAAAAATCTGAGAGTTATAATTGCGATTATAATAATTATTCATTGTTCTTAAGTTTTTAGATTGTGTCGCATTTGCATGGTTTTGCATATTTAAATTTTGTTAATACTACAACAATGGATTTTTGCCAGAATTTAAATTGTAATCAGTTTATGAAATAAAAAAATAAAGAGAAGTACGTATAAAGCGATTGCACTAAAATCTCGGGTATTTTGCAAAAATAATTGAGTAATTAAAAATTAGTTCTATAAATCTTTCAACAAAAAAACAAAACAGAAACACGATATTAGAATAAATTTTAAATCACCAGTATTTTTTTTTTTTTTCTATAAACAAAATTTATCATGCTCATCATAATAATACTCAAATTTATTTAAATAAAAAATACATGGTTTAAAATTAACAACTTAAAATTGTTTCATCATAGTATAACAGCTACTGTATATTGAGCTCAACAAAAGACCCAAAAAAATTAAGTCATTCTTACTTTTGCAACTTAAATTTATGGATGCAATTGGTATGCAATGGTATTGAATTGCAATCGATATACACTAAAATTTAAAAAAAAAAAATGAAATATGATAAGAGAATGGCTCACAATAACATACGGTATGTCTACAACCCTGTCACTTTTGAATGTTTTCAAAAATTAAAATAATAAATGAACAATTAATTTCATTAATGTAGCATTGATTTGATTTTCTTTTGAAGCCCCATCCTAACTAACTAAACTCTCAGTTTTCTAGGAATAGTGGCAAATACGTAGTCAATAACAAAGGAGAATGATAAAACTGATTGAAGCAGTTCATTATTTTATGCAAGTACTGTACGATAAAATACTATTCACAGGTATAAATAAAAATTATAAAATAAATTTTAGTGTGTTATCGCCGTTTTTTTTTATATACAGTATACTGTAATATATAAAACAATATAAATAAATCACCCTTCCCTCGCCACACAATAATTTATCCCGATTTTCTAATCTTTATTTCCATATTTAACCGTCATTCTCATGTAGATCACTTAAAATTGTTCTCGCCCGTGGCCTCCTGGAGGTCAGACGACCAGACGTTATTTACTGTAGACATTTTTCCACACGTACAGTATATATAACCTACACAATGAGTCTCACCAAACGAAAAAAAAAAAATGATTTAATTTTCTTCTAAAAAGTCGATAAAAATTCTCTAAAAAACCTTTTTTTTTTTTTTTTTTTTAAGGATAGACAGCAGAGACAAGAGTTGTCAACCAATCCGAAAATAAATTACATTAAAATAAATATATTTTTAAAGTTAACTGATTTTTTTTTTCTTCTCCTTCTTCATCTTTTCCTTTCCCTTTCTCCAGTTTGTGAGAAATATGTGAAACGAACTTGAACCAGACATGGAATATGCAAATGTCTAGCGTAAACTCAAAAAAAAAAAAAAAGAATTTGTCTGCGAATAAAAACTTTTAAAAAAAAAAAATCAAGGCACGATATTCGATCGCGCTACTTTGCATGGATCGAAAATTGGTGCTGTCAAAAGTTGGCCGAATACATATAAAAAAAAAAAAAAAGCCCACCTCAGGTTCCTCTTAATAATAAGACCGGATTGAATAAGACGTTGAAGAAAGAAAGAGAAAAAAAAAAACACCCCAGCCTGCAGTGTATTGTATTGTGTTCGTAATTCGGATGTGTAAAACGATACTTGGGCTTCGAGTGGGGAAACTCTATTCCAATCTTTAAAATTAATTTTAAAACAGCTAGTTCCTTGTTAAGACTAAGTATAGCAATGGCCCACGCATAGAAATATTTAGACTATAGTCTGCTGTTGCTGCTGCTGTTAAAACTACCATATTAAACTTTCCGGTACCCCTAATGCGTTGTTTGAGGAAGATTCACCGAGTACACACACACAAAATGTGATTTGTTATTTATTTACAAATCGTCTAAAACTCTTTTTTAACTACAACAGACGGTCGGCTATTCGATCCGATTGTGTGCCCGATCTCTCTCGCTCTCTCTTTCTACCAGCAACAAATTTACACCAGCGCTACTGCATAAATAACATTAATTTATCAATTACCCTCTCGCACGCCACACAAAACGAGAAGGCGATCGGACTGAATACTTATGTGCGGTTTAATAAATGAATTGGAAATACAATATAATTCGACAAAATTTTTAAACCTTGTGTTTGAATCTATTTTGTTCTACCAAAAAAAAAAAAAAAAAAATATTAAAATTAAATACTGTACTGTAAAAGAAAAAATTTAAAGCACTGTTTTGATTTTTAATCTTGAAAAATATACGGTAAAAATGCACTGTATTATTAAATCTTGTTTGTGTATTTATTATGTAAATAAAATTTAATATTGGTTCGTTAAAATACAGTATTTCATATGCAGTATTTTGTGATTTAAAAGCCGTAATGAAGAAAATGTTTTATAGATTTTTAAGTACATGTACAATAAATCGCTATAGTTTTATTCAAAAATTATAAAATAGCGTATTATTTTGTAGAATAAAAATACGGTATAACAAATTACGAATCGATATTTAACATACAGTAGGCTAACTACGGCTTGAATTTAAATAACTTAAGAATATCAAATTACGCTAATAATTGATTTTTATTGGATTTTTAAGTGCTGATTTCAGGAAAAACAGTAAAGGAAAAAAATTCATTATGTAGCATATTTTGCCGCATTGTTTCCTTCAAAATGCATCGAAATATGCTTGTCTTTGATTTCCGGCATATGGAATATGAAACTGATGTTCATATTTGACATTTGGCAAGTCATTTCATAAACTAAAAAAAGGCAAAAATTTTAACGTTTCAGGCTTAGTGTTATCGGGTAACGCCACAAAAACTTTTAATTTATCGTATGAATCATACGGCTTAAAATATTAGACACCAACATACACGGTGTACCCCCCCAAAAAAACCAAACGCTGGATGTGGTGAAAAAGACAGTTTTACTTTAACAAGCGAAAAAAATAATACATTTTACTGAAACTAAAACTATTTTAATCCACACCATAATAGTAACTACTGTACTGTATTTTTGAATGGTTAGTCACAGTAACGTACGTCCGTAGACAAATTTGTAATACTCTATTGATGAAGCGTCGGAAGCGCATAGTGAGTGGGATTATAATGCGTGTTGAAACCAATTGAGGATAATTTAAAAAAGACAAAATAGAGCAACTGAATGCTAAAAACAATTATTGATTAAAATCAATTTTATCCATGTGCCAATTAAATAATTATTAAAGGGATTAATAAACGGATTAGGGTAATAATTCAATGGGAGCGCTTTTTTCGGTGCACCGTGTACATTGCAGTGCCGGTATCTAATTTGTTCCCCAAAATACAGTATTCTGCATAAACTATGACGTAGATAGACGATTTAAAACTCCCCCTTTTTTTTTTTTTTTTTTATTTAAAAAAAAATCCGGAAGTAAGTGTTAAATCATAGCATTATTACCCCGAATAAAATTGTTTTTCGTCGATTGCCACAAAATCACAAAGTCATTTATTTACCAATATTTAAAAAAAAAAGTTATTGCGCATTTACCGGTATTTTTATTTTCTAATGCAGTAATAATAATTATTGTAAACCCTAGCAAAATCACCATTTACAAAAATTTAGTAAGCTACGTTTATTCACTTTGTTAATAACAGGTTTAGTTTTAGTCTGGTTATTATGTCTAGAGTGGAAATCTCTTTTTTTCGTTCCTCTTCCACACATTGAAGCCGCACACACCCTTTCCATGACGTTGCAAAGGTGAGAACAATCATTTTCCTCTACTCTCAAAACCTGAAACTTTGAGCAACGTTACGTATACTAATGCCATTCAAAAAAAAAAAAAAAAAAAAAAAATACACCGTCGAAGCCCGAAATGTCAACTTTTAACCCACCCACATTGGTCGGGATAAGTACGAGCCAGAAAATCGGGCGTCTTATTCGGAATGACTAGTATAACCAGACAATGCGAGTGTACATTAGACGGATGGTTGTTTTTTTGTAAGAGATGAGATGAGTACGGCTACAGCAGCCCAACGCGAGCCAGCCAAGGCGAGCCAACCGAGCAACCAGCCAGCCAGCCAGGGTACAGTCACCGACCCTCGTCTCACGTCCGTCGACCCCCTCCCCTCTTCAGGCCAATGACTTCAAACAACTTCAACGTCGTCTCAATATCGAGGAAATTCAATCATGAATTGAATCGTGTCACAATGTCTATTACGATTGTAAACTAAACTTGACGCGGTCGATGCGCACGCGTACAAGCCATCTCCCCCCCCCCCCAAATAAAATATATTATGTACTGTATATATAAAAAAAAAAAAAACAACAACTGTCTGGTCGGCTCCATTCCACACTAGCCTTGGCCTTAGCCAAATAAAAAAAAAAAACAAGTTTTGCTCTCTCCTTCAAACTCTAACATAATGGACTTAGATTTCGCATTGAAATTATTATTCCGGCCGAATTTTTTTTTTTTTTTAAAGAGTGGTGGAGATGCAAAGGGTGGGGGGGTAGGTAAAGATTTTCTGTCAATCCCGATGTTACGTTTTCAGTTTTTAACCTTTAAAAAATTTATCTCGTATACTTGAAATGTAACATCCATAATATATGAATGCTGGTGCATAACTTATGCAACATCCATATCGCTCTTATTTTATCGATTAGCCAAAACAAACGTCAGCTACAATAAATTGTACGCAATTTTATTTAAGAAAATAGCGTGTGTTTGGTTTATAAAACTCTAGTTAAGCATTCATTTACCTATTAAAAAAAGGGGTATTTATTATGTGAAAGCACTATAGGTATTTAATTTTTTTAAAAAAATATATATATTATATTTTCTTGGAGTGATGAAACTCAAATATACCGGGTATAGGTTTTTAATAACGTGTTATTCGGCTTGTGGGAGCGAGCATACATTAATAGGCAAAATTATTAGCGTCAGAAATGGCATAAACTTTACTCGCAATTTTTGTTAAAATCTTACAGAAAATAAATAAAAATTATACCGTATATTTTCTGAACAATGGTTTTGTATTATATTATTTTGAACTTTACAAAAATAGTTGAAGGAATGAAAGATCAAAAACAGAAGATAATCTCTCTTTATCATAATAGTCATAGAATATTATCTCAAAATATATATTTTTTCTCCTGATTTTAGTCATTAGTAATAATTATTACTGTTAAAAAATAAACTTTACATATTAACTCATCGGATAAATCAACTTATTGAAAATAATTGCGGAATTGTCGGAAGCTTAACATTTTCAAATTAATGGTTTTAACCAGACAAAGTTAATAATAAGTTACAATGTATCGTATAACTAAAAATACAGTAGTAACTTTATTGAAAACAAATGCACTGTATCGTAATTATTTTTTTTAAATGTTGAAACCAAATTTTTACTTAAATTAAATATTATTATGATTGATACTGACTAAATTTAGCCACACACACACACTGGTTAGAACAAATTCAGCCGATAAATTTAATAATAAGTTGTATTGTTAATATTATAGCTTATATAGTAAACATAATCTTCCCATAAAATTAATGTACATTTATGATAAGTTATACCAAGCTATTATTGCGCACTCATATTACCAATATTATATATTTTAATACTCGTAATAATATTAAAAAAAAAAATAATGATAAATAAAATAGATTGTTTACAAAGTATTCATTGCTTCAAATCGAATAGACATTTGAAAACTTAAAAAGAAAAAGAAAAATAACAATAATAAATTCCTAACCAAATATTAACTTAATTTCGAATATTTTTTAAAGCATTAATAATTTTGTTTAAAAACACAATACTGTACAGTAATGTTTTTCGAAATACATTCTAAGTGAATTTCCATTGCTCTGTGTCGCAGAAAATTGACTTTTATATATTTTTTATTATTTTTCTAAAAGTTTCTACGAAAAGTTATTGTTATCTGCGTAATTTATTTAAGGAAATTTGAGGGGGGAGAGAAATGATTATAGCGGATAATTCACAAAATTACGATGTAAGCATAAAAATGTCTGTACGCTACCGGTTTGAATCCTACTATTGAGCCCCAAAAATATAATGGATCAAAACCCATTATATAATATTATTCTAAAAGGCATTTCTATTATAGAAACAAAATATATTATAGGCATGCAGTAAATTAATAATTAAAGTAGGCAGTAAAATATTGACTAATTTAATTTTATCAATCTTCGCTTTCATGTCAATGTTTACTTTCCACAACCAGCAAAATATTTAATTTAATAGGATTATCACCGAACCAAAAATAATTATTTAAATTTAAATAATCAGAAAAATAATTAACCATAAATTCTACAAAATAAAAACTTCAATTCTCCTCCCTCTCTCATCTCTACTCGAATAATTATTATTAAAAGTTAACCACACTGTTATCACTTACTTGTATCAAATAAGATAATCCGCGCGTGATTAATCAAGAATAAACATTTTTATATTATGATAGTAGTAATACGGTTATAACTAAAACATTTATCTACTGATTGATGCTTATTTTATCTAGTTAAGAGTAATTAAATCTGCCTAATTAAATGGTATTAAAATCAAATTTTCTGTGCCCCACAAATTCTCTAAACCGGTAATTATAATAATTCTTTTAATTCTGCTTTTAAACATTTTAAGACTACGAATTAATTCAGTTTTTAAAATGATGATATTAATGATTAAATTGCTAATAGACTAATACAGTAGTTATCGCATTTCCAATTTTTATTAGGAATAATTTGATTGGATATTTTTATTTACATCAAAATACAGTGACAAGGAGAGCACCGTAATACCTCGCTAATTAGCCCGAATTTCACTATACATGTAGTCCGATTTGAAAATTTCCAAAAAAACTTCGATATGGTTTGTTGTTCAAATTATAATGTAAGTACCTGTCAGGTGATTATTAAATTAATAATTTGCAAATCTACAATAAATACCACTTGTAATAATTAAATTTCAATACCCATTTAAAATACAGTGTATTAATAATAGGTTCAAAATTAGGCATTTTTTAAAAATTAATTCTAATAAAGATATGGGAAAAAAGCATTTTTTGTATGTAACATATTTAGTTCCTCGATTAAATCCAGTTTCAACCCATTAGAATCGCAATAAATATAATCTCAGATTTGACACCTCAAAATTTAAAGCAAAGTAAAAAAAATTATACAGAAAAATTACAAAAATATCTACGTTAATGAATATTTTTAAAGCGCAATTTGTCTTAAAAAAAAAAACACACATACACACGTTAATTTCTACTGATTCTTTCCCTTATTAGAGATGAAACAATGCCGATCAACAATGAGAAAAAAAAATTAATTAAATAAATCTAAATGTCATACTGTTGTTTTTCGGGAGTATTTTGTTAAAAAAAAAAAAAAAAAGATTATTATTAGGCTAAAGTCTAGTCACGATTTGAAATCTATTACCTTTCATCTGTTACCTGTCTAGACTGCTCATCAGCACCTATCACACTATTAATTTTTTCCACAACTCAGCATTCTTACTACATGTACTACCCATTGCTACTACTGTAACAGCTACAGTATGTATTTTTTAAGAATTTTATTAAGAGCTTTTAACCTGTGATTTTTATCCGCTTCCATTGTTTACGAACTTATTTTTGCATATTTTTTAATAGCATAGCTTAAATATAGCTTAGTTTTTTTGGAATTTTTTAAACACAGTATATGATAAGATTTTTATATGCAAACAGTTTGAAGTAAATTATAATTTAACACGTTAAAATATTATTTATAAATGCAATTTTAATATCCTTAAAAGAAATAGGGGCATTTTTTAAGCCTTTAATAAAGAAAAAAAAACCCCCTAATTCGTCAATAATTATAAGTTAAGATAAAAATTATTTGACAGTATAAAAACAAAACATATCAAAAAGCAGGCTATTAAAAACCAAATATATTAAAACCAAATTGTGAAAAATATTTGTAACCTAATAAAAAAAAGTAAAACTCGTATTTTCAAAACACCTACTCGAATTTTTATCCTTTTATCTGTGCAAGCAGAGCCTTTTATTTTTTAAAAAAAAAAAAAAAAAAAAACGACATCCTATAAAACATTATCACTATAAATTGAAATCCTAGAAATTTATATCTAATTAAAAGTTCTCGATGAAAATAGGATATTTTTCCGCACCCAACTAATTTCCCGACTCAAAACAAAAATATTGTAAATAACTGGAATAAAATGTAATATCCGCGCGCGTCTCTTTTCGTTAATTTAAACGGTTAGTGCTTACCTTTTTAAATAAAATTCATTAACAATCTGCTACTTAATTACCGAAAAAAAAAGCTTATTAATTAAAGCGCGTGCGCGTGTGTACGAACGAATGCGCGCGCTCACTCTCGGTAAAGTACGCAGCAGCAGCAGCAGGAGAATCAGACGTCGTTCGACGCGGTCTTCGATAGCCTTCTTCACCGCAGCAGCCAACTTTTCAAATGGAGTAGGGGGGAAAAAGAATAAATCAATAGTCTCACGCCATTGGTTTTAACAGCGACTTCGATAATTTTATTCTAAACGAATGGCTACATTATAGTCGTCCAAACTCGGCCATTATTTTTAACTGAACAACACGCGGTTGTTTGTTTGTTTTCTTTTCTTTTGTTCTTCTTCCAAATAAAAAAAAAAATCCTCTGACACTCGCGGCGTAGAAAGTGATGAGAGAGAGCACTTAGATCCGGTATTTATTTCCACAATACGCTGTAATAATTATTATTAAGCCTATACTGTGTGCAATAATCGATTACAATGTCCACATCCATAATAATCCGAAACTCATCTTCTTCTTTTTCCACACATTCCTTGCCTTTTCAAATGCAAACCCCAGTTCTGAGTCATAAACAATACTGTACTCGAAATATCCGCACGGTTTTAAATGAAGGAATAAACTCATTTTTTTCACTCAAATTAAAATTTAAAATTTATATCCATAAATAAATTAAAAAAAAAAAAAAAAATTAGATAAATAAGCCACTGGATTAAACGACGAGTTCATATTAAGTTCACAACGGTTTCAACAATCTCGAATTGGAAGATCCAAAAATCTTTTTGAAGTTGGACTCGATGCATCACCTGAGAACGATGAAGGAATTGAGAGAAGAAGTAGATAAATGTATATAAAAAAAACAACAACAAACAAAGCTCTCGGTTTTCTTTATATACGAGTATATATATTTTTTTCTTTAAAAAAAGAGAAAACTTTTTGGATGACGGTGCTGGTTGGCCAGGGTCAACGCCAGGGTCCGAGCTCCACGTATATATTTATAAACATCAAAAATCAATTTAACTTGGCTAGAAAGTTAAGCTAGCTTTTTTTCTTATTTTCTTTTAATATTATAGTAAGTAGACGGAGAGAGCTATGTCGCCGCATCTTTAATTTGAATCCCGTTCCCGTCTATACTACTAGGTTTGAATATATAATTTTCTCTATCTCTCCTTCATTCCCGCCGCCGCTCTCTAACCTAAACTTTCGCTTGCATGCCAACCAAACATTTTTGCAAAATGGGGTAGTAGTGGATCTCACCTCTTTCTTTCTTCTTTCTTTAGCCTTTTTTTTTTTTTTTTTTTTAAATTTCTTTTCCCAACTTTACTTTTCTTCTTCGTTGAGTGCTCGCTGCTTTTAGTATTCAACGGGTTTCGACCTTGAGCTCGACTAAGTGTACACGTACTTTTTCAAGTACAAAAAAAAAAATAATAATGTGAGA
Source organism: Polydesmus complanatus (assembly GCA_034692225.1). Lineage (NCBI taxonomy): Eukaryota > Metazoa > Arthropoda > Diplopoda > Polydesmida > Polydesmidae > Polydesmus > Polydesmus complanatus. The sequence continues at coordinate 53,909 of JAQGAZ010000072.1, forward strand.
AGCAAAGGGTTAATCGCCGCTGCTGCTTTTGGCTAAAGCTTGAATTATTTATCCAAAGAAATATGGCGTGGCAAGGAAGGCGTATACGACCGGCTAGCACTATTACAATATTACCGTATTTTTTTTTTTTAAAAAAACCAACTTTTTAAAGCTTATTTTTCCTTTGAACTGTAGCTATTATTAATTGAATATGATGCATCATTTAGAGATTTTTCAGCAGTTCAATATAACGCCGTGTAATTTTAAGAGTGCAGTATAAATACTGTATGTATTTTGAAGTTGTTTACATCACACGCAAACACACTATAATCATTATATACTGTATAGTATTTTTGTGAGCATAATATGTCTGTGGAATCGGCTTTACAGGTAACCAGCATTATAAGTAAATGCAAAAAGTCAGTATAAAAAAAAAATAATAATGGCTTAAAACTTGCTACTCATTACTAATATTAATTAATTCGCAGAAAATTTTAATTATTTCTTATTAATTTAAAATTATACGAGAGTTATTATGCCCGATAAAAATAATATTTGGCTTACCCAATAAAAAATGGTTCAGTAAAATGTCAGTCAAACTTTATTTCTTATAATAATTATCTCAAATGATTAATAATTATTATTATTATTAGTTATATTAAACATTTTCCCGATGGATGGAGAATTGAACCATCAATACTGTATGCTTTCAACAACACACAGGAGCATCAACTTCATCTGCCAAAATTTAAAAGTTATGGGCAATTTTCGTTTAGATTTAGTAATAAAATAATTATAATAAAATCTGCTTTTTTAAGCAAAAAAAAAAAAGACAGAAGTCATGGATTAAATTTTAAAAAAAAAAAAAATTAGTACCAATTATAAATTACGGTAGGATTTTTAAAAGATTTGTTCGATGGTGCAATAAAAATTAATTCCTGTAAGCTTATCAATTTTTTTTTTTTTTTAATTTTATAAACAAATAATAAAACTTTGGCTACATTCTATTAATAATATTATTATGCCAAATAAAACAGATAAAGTTGAAACATTTAAATATATTTTATGGTTTTTATTTTTTATGTTGTAATCATATTGTTGGTTCGTTTAATCAAAACATTGAGAAAATTTGAGAACGATTAATCATCGAGCATTAAATTAATATGAAATAAAATATGGCTTTAGTTTTTAATGAACCACCGTGTATGTTGTTGCTACGACCCCCCGATATCATTTTGCATAATAATTATTATTAGTAAATCCTTATCAACTAATGCTGTAGTAAAGAAATTTCTCAATCATATCATCGTAATAAAAGAAAAAAATTTCAAACTGAACGCTTACGTTTTACTTTAAAAGTAATGGAGTAACATCAACAATTAAAAATAAAAACTATAAAAATATTAAAAATTAAATAAACAATTTCAAAAATCGAAATCCGCATAAATTATTATTACAATAATGCTTTCTATTTAATAGGCAAATAAGACAACTCTCAATACATGTAGTTTGTTTTTTCGAGTAGCCTATATGATCGCAAGTTTAAAGACCTTTTCCATCAGTTTTCAATGCATTTAAAATTATTATTCGTTAGCATAGTGAATCACCGAACAATTTTCTTTTTCTACACATTTTCTTATGTAGACCGTGCAATACTGAATGCAGGGCACTTTAAATTTAAAAGTGTAAATATTTTGCTGGATATATTTTTTAAAAAATATTTTTTAAGCATTAATACAATTTTTAGCTTAGCCTATTAAAATAGTTTTAAAATGCACGACGTAATAATCCATTAACCATCTGCTATGCAGAGCTCTGATTGAAAAGTCGAAAAATGTTATTTACAAATGATTTTTGTTTTGTATTTGTTTTCCTTTCAAAATGCAAACTGTCAAATGTTAACTTTATTAAGTGCAAAAAATTGCAACCGCTGAAAAGCTCAGAATTAATATTTCGATATTTTTGGTTATGTAAATTTTTTAGTCTATAGAATAAACACTAGGCGCTAGACCACCCATACACTAACTGTTTGTAAGAGAAAATTATTATTATTGTCGAGTGATATTCTAATCAATATTTTTCGTCCAAACATGACAAAATGTAAAAAGAAAAATAAAAATTGAATTATTTTATTAACTTTATGTTAAATATTAATAGCATCCTACTGTATATGGTGAAGGCACAATTAAACCTTTTCATTGCTGTTAATTTAAAGATTTAAGCAGAAAGCGCGTTATTTTAAAAACGTTGTTAATTTCAGTACCGTGTTAATATTGAAAATTTAAAAATTTTTTAAAAAATTTAAAAATTAACTAAAGTTTATTAAATTTCCAAAAACCCATTTTGCAAATTTATTACATCCTATAAAATAATAAAAAAGTTATGCTCAAATTAGATGATAAATTTTCTTATAACAATTTCTTTTAAAAGCTATAACGATTTTTTTAAAAACTATTTTTAGTTGTAAATTATAGTTAATTGCGTAATACATGTACTCAAAAATGTAAAAAGTTTTTGTTGTTAAATAAAAATAAACAATGGCAAATAAAAGGTAAATCAATTGATACTTAAACTGTCTCAGAAAGCTTATAGTGCATACGCGGGAAAAAGTAAACAAAGCGAAAAATAATAATAATATTTGAAACGCCACACGTCGTCTAAACTTTAGAAACAAGTGTTAATTTAATAACCTATTAGACGCTATATTTTATAGAATATTTTTAGTTGTACTCGTATATCAAACTCAGATAGCTTTTACAAAACACAGTACCGGGTGTCCGAGACAATTTTAGCCAATTTCATTGTACTGTAGTTGGAAAAAGTGATCCAAAAATTGTAAAAAAAAAATTCCAATTTTGCTCTATTTTTACCGGAGAAATTCATAAAGTTCTTTATGCAAATTTTTTACTTTTTTGCTAAATGAAATTTTTTTGGAAACAAAATTTTAAAGTACGGTATTTTTTGTTGTTGTTGTAAGATAAGCATAATATGCGCTTGTTCGCAAATCTCTTTTTGATAGACCCAAACAACAAGTCAGAAAAAACAAAAAATCAACCAAAGCTTAAAATGATAAAAACTACAGTAGTATGACAATAGCTCACTTGTGCACAGTATAGCCTACTAAAAAGCAATTTTTCAAAATCATTGTGTACCTACAAAACATGACAAAATCTTAGTAAAAAAAAAAAAAAATGTTTGCGCTTTTGTACAGCTCTTAAATCTGATCTATAAATTTTCTAATATTCACAGAAATAAGTTTTCCGATGAAAAACGTGCTCCACGCTTTTTGCATAACCCCGGTAGTCCCTAGGAAAGTGGAAGTTTCTATAAAATTTAGTTGAATTTCAAGAAATTTTATTTAAAAAAAAATATATAATTTTGATATCTAAGAAAATCTAATATAAAAAATTTTAAAAAATGAAAATTTTACTCGGAATCAGAATTTTCACAAAATGAAAAATAAAATTTTGTACCGGTTCTTCAAAAAAAAAAAACAATTAAATTAATACTATATTATAATTCTATTTAAATTCTGGAAAATTTACCTGGGAAAAGAAGTTTATTTTTAACGTTGCTTACTTCTAAAACAAAATCTACTCGTATTATAGCATCAGTAGAAAAAAAATTGTTTGCATTATAGAAATAAGGTGTAAAACGCCATAGTCGCACGCTAAACATCAGTACAAGACGTGTAGAAGAGCAAAATTTGAATATTAGTCTAGGTTGCGTCACTCGCTGGCAAAAATGAGAAGCGAGAGAGAGAGACAGAGAAAGTGGTGATTAAAATTAATTGCTCGGTGCAATCTCAAAGACTTTCCCAACATTCAAATGAAGAAGAAAGCGAGGAAAAAGTAGATAAGAGTATATCAGTATTTTTGGAGAGAGAGAGAGAAAAACATGACGTTAATCCAACCACCCTTCCTTTTTATTATAACTACGCTGATCTCTCTAGCTATGTACATGCATTGTACGAGGTTTCAGAGCCCGGGAGTTGGTGGAGACAGAGGCGGAATTATTGTGATTACGTAGCTGCGCGCAATGTTTTGCTTTATCCACCAACTCCGTCTGGAAATTGATAGTCGTCTGTCTGCATTTTTAATTTGATGCTGAATTAATATAATTAAATATTTCCCCGAGTTTACCAATACAGTACACCAATTATTATTAATCAATGTTGTAGTACTGTAGTAGTAGTAGGGGTTGTATTATTATGCGACGTCTTCCAAGTGCGCAAGAGCGGATGACCTAAACCAGAGTACAATTATTATTACAGGTACGTGGCAGATAAAATTAAGGTGCGTGTGCAAATCTATATTTTAAAAAATACTGTATCCAGTTATGAAATCTTCCGGTCAATGTATAGCCTATGTTATAGTCAAATTGATTAAATGGGCGGTATACATAATACAGTGGGCAGTGTAGGGCCACAGTACATGTACAGTGAAAGCTCTCCTACTGAAGACCGCCGCCAATTCAAGACCACTTCAAAATTATTTAATACGTCCCTTCAATTTTCCCACAGGCGACCACCCATTTTCAATGGAGGCCTCTACTTAAAGACCACCGAGATGCTGCGCAGTGACAATATTTGAGTGTAGGCAAAGTTCTATTCTAAATACTGTACTGTACAGCACTTGATTAAAATTTCTAATAACAATTATCAGTCTATTTACAATTGTCTAGTTATAAAATTACAATTTTAATAGCTTAAAACTACTTAATCTCAAGAGATTTCACGGTAATTTCACATTCACCGTACGAGAAAAGTTGGTCATTGTCATAAAAATGTTTTTGTTTTGTTTCTCTGGAAATTTACTTGGTTGGTCACTTTAAGTAATGTCTTCTGCCTTGTACTCGTAGCCAATGTATAAAACCTCTGGTGGTGAACCATTTTGTCGCGTCACTAGTGCCAGCCTGTCCTTAATACAATTTTCGTCAAATTTGCAAATTTTTTTTTTATCAGTTTTAGCGCAATTATAAAAGAAATCTTAATACACTGTATAATTCCAGTCATACCGCGGGTGTCGGAGGATATTATGCTGTATACAGTATGCCCCGTTATACGTTATAGCGAAGGGGGCGACATGGTAGTACCCGGAGTGCACAAGGAGTTAAAAAAAACCCAAGCTGAAGCAAAGAGCAAATTTTTTTTAAAAATATATAAAATATGCACATTTTTTTCTGTCAAGTTAATAAGTTTTTTAATCAAATTTTTTCAATCGTTTTATTTCTCTGTAAATACAATATTCCATCTCAGGCAAAAACTAACCTTAAAAACTAGGCTCATTTAAGCGAACCAAACCTATAACCACAATCAGCGTTGGCCCTGGACTATTTAAGCTCTGGTCTACCACAAAACTTTTTGCTAACTGGCAGGGACGCGCCTAGGATTTTTTTTTTTTTTTTTTTTTGAGGAAAGGAGAAATGAAACCGTTTGAATTAATCCATCGCTCAATTACGGCACTGCAAGATGCTAAATAAGTCTCACTACGAAATTAATGAGTACAGTATTATAAAAAAATATCGCGCTTTCGAGACGTGAAATTTTTTGCGTCAGACTACTTGCGTCCCTCTCAAGTCTTGCGCACTGACCTATACCCGACCCTGACCGCATTGATCGACGATAAGGTGTTATTTTATAATTACCGGTATGTTTAAATGTTATGTACCCGGTATATTGCCCGCACACACCCAGACCTCGTTTAGCGTAGTAAATACTGTTCTTTCCAAAGAACAAAATGCATAGCAGTTTACCAGACAAAATACTAAAGATACCGCTATACCGGGCTCGTCATTTTCAATCAGTAGATTATCTACTTTACTTTTAAAAAATATTAGTACAAAATATGGGTTACCCGGTATATAAAAATTTATTACCTTTTTATTTATAATAGAAAGTTAACAAATTTCAAAGACGCAGAGTATTTTTGGTAGACAAACGCCGTATCGACCAAACGCAGGTGTAAATATAAAATTTTTTTTTTCTTCATTTATTTCAATTGTGATTGGTTTATAGCCTCTACCACATGCAAGTTAATAACATTTTTGTTTTGGCTTACTGTATTTACTGATTATGATCTGTTATATTATAACAAGCACACAACCATCATTTTGTTTAAATTAATGATGTTCCATTTAATTATTTATTAATTGTTCGGTATGTGATTTACTTTTAATTATATTTTGTTTATAAGAATTATTAAATCTTTTGAAATAATCATCGAATGACTAGTTCAATTTTATACCCAAGACGTATCATTTTTTTTATATATCGTTCAATTTACGTCAGAGAATTTGTAATGCAGAAGACAGCCTACGCGGTATTATTATTAGTATTGATATTTTACAGACGGAATATTTGGCAATATAAATGTTTAATGAACTGAAATTTCAAAACCGACTAATCAATAGATTCCCCCTACCCCCTCCTTCCAAGCAGCAATTTATGAGTGAACAGGTTCAAATGACTTCGTATTGTGCAACGATCGATTACTGAACGAGAGAGAGAGAGAGAGAGAGTGACTGGCTTAATTCAGAGAGTCTGGCTGGAGAGTGTATTGTCAATTCAACCTAGAAATGAGTTTCATTGCTATAATATACAGTACCGTAGTCTGTCTACAGAATGTTATACCGAAATTTAAAGTACAAGTGTATATACGTTTACTACAATAATTATTAACACTTTTACTGTAACGTAATATTCTCGGAAATTTTTAAATGGAAAACGATTAACAAGGTGTTGCAAACTGTTGACGTCAACTAGCCTACGTTTCATAAAGTTAAACTCAAACACTACACCAAACGCGGTAACTAACAATTTCCTATCTGCCAAAAAAAAAAAAAAAAAAAAAAATAGAAATTGAATAAACGTCAGTCGACGTTTCTAGACCCATTGCATTTCCGTTCCAGTAAGAAAGCCGTGAGAAAGCGAAACTACCGCAAAATAATTATCGAATGTTAGTTGAGAAGCAGTGCTTAACACGTTACATTCACACCACCGGATATCAATTTCAATAGCTGGCAATTATTGCTGAATTTGCATTGTACAGTGTATTAGCTGGGAATAATATTATACAATTTTTAAAACGATTTCGAAACGCCCCTTCATGTAGTTGGGATTTTAATCCTCGTTTTACACTCATCTCAGGTAAGTACATAGACGAATTACTAATCCAATACTCAATTCAATTAAATCTTGATTCTAGAAAAATTAATTGGTGCCACCAAAAATCGTAAATATGGTAGTGTAGTTCAATTCGACCAACGGTTATCGAAGCGTTTTGTTACAGTAAGAGCGTCAATTTATCTAGTATTATTATAATGCACTTACTAGTTAAACTAGTATTACTTCGATATAAGTGAATAATTATTTTTTGCTACAATTACATACTCGTATAATTTTATTGAAATTTGAGGCGACTTTTCAAGTTGATTAGTGAAATTAACGCTTTTACCGCAACTCATTTATTTCTGAAGTTTAGTTAGAACTGAAAAATAATAATTATAATGACACCTTATCAAAACAAATTAACCTTATTTTAACAAATAAATTAATACAATATGTCACGTATTAATTATTATTAAAGAGTTTTTTTTTAATAACACGTAGATTAGAATCAAAGCAAAAATAATCAAAGTTCAAAAAACATTTTTTATTTTAATGATTGATTCTGAGAATTAATTAAATTATTTGCATGATAATAATTTTTTTTTTTTCTCTACTAATTTTAGAAAGTACACAAATTTCGCTTATCTTCCCCAGAGTTTTACGACTATTTATGAGTTTATCACTCTCGTTCAATCTTAGCCCTGTGATAAACAGTTACTCATTTAACAGTCAAAAACTTTATTTACGACATATTAAAATAATTTATTGAAAGTGCATTTCTAAATAAAATAAACCACGATTTCTCTGTAAACATCAATTTTTAAACTATTTTAACGATAAGCAATTTATTTGCAAATTTTAATACTGTACAAGGCTGCAAACTCAATACGGTTGCAGCATAATAATAATTATTATAAGCAAAAGAAGTTTTTCTAAACGCAAATAATATTATGTCTGGCGTTTCTCTTTCCAAAACAAAATCAAAAGTATCCAAGTTTAAAAAAAAAAAAAAACCAAATTCAGTTTATTTTTTTTAAACTTTCATTTAATAAATTTTTTTTGTTTTGCTTTTTTGGCAGCAAATTGGGGGGGGGGGTGGGGTGTGGGGGGTTTGATTGGAGAATACGTTTGCTCTGCAGTTTTTTTTAATTTGATAAAATATATAATTTAATTTTAAAATTGTAAATTTAAAGTAATACCGGTAGTGTCTTAATTGTCACTCATTTAATAAGATCTCTTTTAGATAAAAACTTTTTGTGAAATTTTGAACTTGACTAGACTACTCGTACTTCTCATGACGTGTTGCCATTGTTTTACTTAATATACAGTAGTGTCATGTAAGAAGCAAGAAAGTGGATTGTGTGCAAAGGTGACCTATACATGACCTAATTTTGACACCGTAAAAAAAGGGAGACTGGGTGTTATTAAAAGTAAAGAACTGGACATCGCGCCATTAAAAATCACAATTATTTTCAACTGAGAATAAAAGAAATATACAGTAGACCTCATTTCTCCAGACTTATTAACATGTGTGGCGACCGTGAAGATGAAGAAGTGGGTGATGAGTGAGATGAGGTGTATCGAGACGGATACAATGACGGTGGTGGGTGGGGTGTCGAGCAGCGGGTGAATTGGTCTATCAAAAGTCGCCACTTTGACTAAGAATTATTGTCGCAGCTTTAAACAAGAAGTGAGCCAATTTCAACAGACTCGTAAACAGCGAGGTAAAAATCTGAATGATGGGATTCAACCACGAGATGATGCAGCTCATTAGCAGAATTTAATAATTCGTAAAATGCTTGACATACGGGTCCTTGGTCACAAATTGAAATGTTTTTGGTTTTTGCTAAGTTTATAATTTTCGTGGTTTTTTTTTTTTATCATGTCTGTGACGCAAATGTGTAGTAGAAACAGCGTAACATTTAGTCAAATGCTTAGCTATAACCGGAAAGTCTGTGTAAAACGAGGATTAATTAAAACTACATCATTGAAAGGCAAGGAGACTGTAAAGCGAGCTTATTGCTGTACATGAGGACTGAGGCGCGCATTTAGTGCTAAAAGTTTTGGTCCTTAACATCAGCCCGGTTTCCTCACTCTTGTTGCGCAATACTGTACAGTATATTACGCAAGCGCCTACGCCTATTCGTAGTAGACTCGCATTCATCACTATCCCCCTGGAAACCTCAGTTTCGGGTCAGTCAAGATGGGCCAGTCAAACTCAAATCAACAAACAATCAAAGTTATTAACCCCTACCCTAATTTAAAATATAATTACTGTATTAAAATTATTATTGCTCTGCGACTGTTTTTCTGTTATTCCTTTGCTTATGTACGAAAAACAACGACGATTTTCTTCCCCCCAAAAACGACTTATAAATTCCGCAAAATTTCAACGCATTATTAAAGTTTAATTTCCATTTGGTAGGACACACTAACTACTGTACTTTCAGTTCTTTTGGGACTTTTATTTATTTGATTTTTTTTCTTTTTTAATATTTTTTTGAATAACATTCCTCTCAAACGGGGGAAAGTTTTAGCCACTGTAATAAAAATTTAGACTGTTTTAGGCCCTTTTAAATTAACCCGTTGGCAATTACTTTTTAACACAAACCCAAACAATTTTTTACTGTAAAAATAATTATAACAGTATAATTTCCTTAAAACATATTAGTTTTAATATTTTTAATTAAAGTTTTTATTTATTGTGATTTAATAAAATTAATAATGATAAATAATGACATTTAAGTAAAGTATTACATTACACTACGTGGTAAGGTCTTAAAAAAAAAATAATAAAGAACTACAGATCGAATTTCAAACCTAAATATTGATTTCAATTACTTAAATCTTTAATTAATTATTAATACATCGCATAAAAAAAACTCTTCTGCCTATTTCTAATTTATTACTGTTGCATTACTAATATTAAAAAATGTAATACAAATTTTAAGCCGCTATACATTTGAATCATAATAATTCTAAATTGATGATTAATAAGCGTTAATGAACTATTTTTGCTAATTTTCTATTTACTAAAACCCCCTTATTTACGAAATATGAAAACAAATAGATTAGGTAAATATTTGTTCCAATGACGACGACGTTCAACTCGAACAATGAACAATTTAAAAAGATGATCGAGTGCGATTCACTCGCAACACAGATCAGTCTGTCTCGCAGGTCCACAGACATACTATATTATTATTATTATAATAAAAAAAATACTCATGTGTAACACTGACGATGAGCCGGCATTAAAGTGCATGGCTCACCCCCTAACAATGTCAACAATGAGCGATTTTAATCTTGTCAACTTCGGTGACTTTTCACCGACAGTGTTATTAGCCCGCTCATAAAACAGTATTTTATTAATGAGGTAGAGACCGAGAAAGCAGGTGCTACACGTACCGTACACACACACACACAACTAAGTCAGGTCAAAGTCGATGATCTCAACAACAATAATAAAAAAAAAATAAATGTTTAGCATTAGTGAGAGTGCAAAAATGTTAGCAATCAGGTTAGAATCTTCCGCCGCCATCAACGCGTCTTGTTCATCTATTCTGCTCAGCCATTTTATACGATAAGACTTATGCTGTGGCTATATACACTGCGTCCGTAAAAAAGTGCGCCGAACAGAAGAAATATTGAATCCTCTTTTTAACATTAAATTGTTCTATTCTGTGTTTAAAATATCCTCTTCCGGTCTCAACACACGCAGAAAGCCCATTGTACTCACTCACTAGGCGTTACACTGACTCCAGCTCGATCGAGTTTGTCACATGCCTGTATCATACGTTGGCGCAATTGTTCAATATTCCAGATTAGGAAGACAACAAATTCTGGGGTGTGATGCAAGAAAAGGTTTCCAAGAGGAAAGAACGAGAGATAATGAAAGTGAAGGTATATGCAGGTGGAGCTGGGGCGAGTGTCGATGAAGCTGTTGTGTAGTGAAGTGGAGGGGTACAGTGAGTGAGTATAATGTTCGTGTTGAGACCGGAAGAAAATACTTTTAACTAAGAATAGAACAATTCAATGTTAATAAAAGTGTGTTTAAAGTAAAGTTTTTCCATGTGTTATTCAAATATTTACATTATTAAAAGGATTAAATACTAATTCAGTTGGGTGCATTTTTTTACGAACACCGTGTAGGCCTACATACTCGGTTTTGAAGTTTAATCAAATAAAAAAAAAAAACTCTTGTTTGAAAGAAAAAAAAAAAGTATTAACGAGTGAGAAGTGGTCAAACTGTCTTTTACTGACGTCAATACGCTTATCAAATATTGATAGAGTAGTAGGCTCAGCATTTACGTAAGTTTGATAAGCATCACAATAATTTTCGGGAAGTGAGTGAAATGTGTTAAGAATAAATATTAACCAAAAAGCAAGAAGGATTTCCGTATCTTATCTGGCTCTCGTTATTAATGTCCATTGGTAAAAATCAATAATAATATTAACTAAAAAGTAAAATACTGTATATAAACGTGTCTTTTTTTTTTTATTATTATCGCAAATCGATTGAAAACGTTCGACAATGTTGTCTTAACGGCGAGCCTGCCCTCAAATTCTCTGAAATCCGCGTCAAAAATTATTATCTGTCGAGTACACACATTGAACGAGTACCGCATAAACCTTTCGGAGTCCGTTAATCAAATCTTAACCATACATCATAAAAGTTACAAACAAATCGATACGAAACCTATCCTTTTATCGTGTTTACTCAAACACCCCACTATACCCTATCTCTTTCCCCCAAAACCTATCACGCTATCTACATATAATTATCCACCTACTGGCACGTAAATTTCACATCCGGACATCCGTATAATATTGACATTTTGTTTTTGGACCCGCGAAAATGATGAATTTCTAGGAATATTTTTCCTGTAACTATCAATCAAGATGCGAAAGTAAGCTAAAAGGCCCTTTTCTCTTTTTCTCCTATCTCCCGCAGCTTAAAGCCTTTCAATATTTTGATTTTAAAGCGTTACAGTTCTATCGATAAACACGCAGTTGAATATCAATCTGAAATTAAATAATAAACAAATCCGAGAACGATAATTATAGACAAGTGTCCATTTACATGAAAATTATTTAACTTACGTAATATTATTACAAAGTTCGACACCGCAATAATAATTATTATAGTATCGCAAATGTGATTTCAGAAAAATTAATTATATTTTACTGCAAAATAATTATTATTATTGCTTAAAAATTTTTTTATAATAAAATGCAAAATAATAAAGAAAAATGAAATAAAAAACGACTTGTAAATTCGATCAATAATTATTATTATAAGACGAACTTGTAAACTTTTAAATGTAATATTATTAATTTAATAAAATATTTAGCAAACAATTATCGCGAATAAAATAATATTATATTATATTTAACATTCGAGTAGAGTACAGAAATGTTACGTCTTCTCCACGCCCTTCTATTATCAGATCTATAAGGGTCCTAGTAACCTACTTTAATAATTATTCTTCAACCCAAACGTAAAATCTCGCCATCGTCTATCAATCAAGGTAGAACGTAGGCCTATTTTCCCCCCGATTATTACTTTTTGTTATTTTAAAAAAATTCCCTAGGAGTAGGCTGTAGTTCCACAATAGAGACGTCTCCAGGTCGCTCGCCCGGCTACTGGCCTATCTCTCCATCAGTCTCAGGACCACGCTGTGACGCAAGGATGTGCAACATTAAACCTCGCGTTTTGGTGTGGGGAGGGAAGGAGGGAGGGGGGGGGGGGGGGGGTAAAGGGGCCACGTCCTCGTTTTTATCGTCTATAACCTTTTGGAGTATGACACCAGAGAAAGGTGTGGGTTAAAGCTCATCTCGTAGAACGAGAGAAGTAAAAAAAATAATTTAAAAAAAAAATGGGCGTTCACTCGTTAATAAATAAAAAAAAAAAAAAAATAGAAATGGGCCGTTAACTATCTCGAAGAACCCGCCCTTCAAAATCAATTGCAACATCGAAGACAAAACAAAATTTAAAAAAAAAAAAAACTATTTTTTGTTGCTAAGTGAATTGGAAGTCGCGATAAGGTTATTATTACAGACTCTTTTCTAAACCAATTAGAATAAAGCTATTTGGTTATAAAGGCCTTTGATTGCGCAAGTGCAAATGACTGGTTTTTCTTTTTTTCTTTTTTTTTTTTAAAAAAATAAAAGTGCAGCAGCGATGTGCCTTACGATTCGCTGAATTAGGCTTTTTTTTTTTCTTTCTATTTATAACCATTTTTGTTAGTAATTGAAATTCGAGCGTGAGATGGCGCCTATTTTGTTCTAGAGCTTACATGTAATTACGACTTAATTCTATCTTTTAACAGTCAGCTTACGTATGCAGGAGGATCGCCATTCATTTCGTATTCAAAACACAATTATTATTGTTACTTTTTTTTAAAGACCTTAAAAAAATATATATATATATATATTTAACTGAAGGTTCAATCATTCATTCATTCATTCGTGCATTAATCAAAATCAACAAAAAAATATTAATAATCTAAATCACGTGCAATCAGCGAGATTAATCTGAAGGTCCTAAAGTTAGGAGCTATTCAAATAACTTTAATTAAAGGATATTATTAAGGGAAAAGAAAACGTTTTGTACATTTTAAACTTGGGCAATTATTGATCATCAATAAAATTATCGTCAACATTTAAATATGTAGTCTAAAATCAAACTTTTATCAAAGTCTTGAAACCTAATTTTTAATAATTTTAAATCTCAAATTACAATAATTATTATATTTTGTTCAAAATTTAATTTAATCTGTATTTCTAAATCACAGTACTCGTACGTGTAATTTTCAATTAACATTAAAACGAATGATTATAATTATTATGCCCTTATTTTGTTAAAAATTATTTATTTTTAGGACCTAAACACACTCGTATAATCGAAAAAAAAAAAATGATGATGCGGTTCAACTGAAGATAAATCAAAAATAAATCAATAAACTCTCTCATTTAACATGAAACGCGTAATGTAATTTAGAAATTTAAAAACCAATAACAGCGTTAAATCTGAAATGTAATAACCTTTGTGTTCTGATAGAAATCTCCGAATTCCAATTAATGTTTTAGGTAAAATAAGTTAATTAGGGCGCTTTGCCAAATCACTTACTATGCAAAACCCTTACTGTGCATACAGTAGAAGAAGAAGAAAACAAAATATTTAATAAAAATGTGTGAGAATTTGTACATCTTTAAAGGAAATTTTAATCTCAAAATGTGTCTATTGTCTGCGACCAATCCACACTTTTTCCTACTATACAGACCTTACGTTACTTTAATTTTAAGAAATAGAATCGCTATAAACCCCCCCCCCCCTTGATTGAATACTTTTATAACATTTTTTTTTGTTTTTTTTTATCATAAGACTTTTATGATTGAAAATTATTATAGATTTTATTCATCGAGTCTGCTTCATTTAACTACGAGCGTTCATACGATACATCAGATTTTTTATAAAAGGTCCTTATCGTTTTCTCGATACATTTTCTTGTTTATTATTATTTTTTTTTTTAAAAAATTAAAATTCATTAAGCCTCATTTATCTCGATAAATTTGTCTCAAAAATTAAGCTATTAAGACTATAATAAAAAAAAAATTAAACTAAGTTTATACAAATTAAAAACAAATATTTGATTCCCTTTTTAAATTATAAGATAATAATAAAGTATGCAACTATTGATTAACTACGAATAAATTAATAACTAGTTACTATTTAGTTAACCGTTGATAGTTGTTGAAAGGGGGAGGGAGGTGGGAAGGGGGGGGGGGGAATCAAAACTCAGACAGAAATAACGATAAACATTTAAATCTCAACACACGATAAGCTAAAAACCAAACATTTTTTGAGACAACAAAAAAAAAAAACTTGATAACCCCCCTCCTCACCCCCTTTTCTCTGCCTCCCCCCTTAATATGAACCAGACAAGTAAACACAAACATAAAGACAAAAAAATAAATAAAAAAGCCAAAGTTGAAAACATGTGTTGACGTCACATGAGTTTAACATACGAATAAGTTTAGCATATTAACGAGTAATTAACTCACGAAATGAGTTGACATTTTTACCCTTTCGCTGTCCCCCGAAGTCTATCAAAATACTCGGAGTACAATTTATGGCGACACATTTAACAGTTAAAACAAACTTTTAGCTTAATTCTTTCGTATTCGATTTTTACTAGTTGATTACATTTGACAGTTATTTAAATCTCCTCCAAAACTTTTTTTTTTTTTTTTGTAAGTAATAAAATTGTTTATTAAAAATTTTAATAGAATTTTAAGTAATATTATTTAATAGTTCGTTGAAAAATTTCAATTTCTGCGCTTCAACTTTTGAGGGCCTAATGTGGTAGGAGGACCTTATCAAATATTCCCACAGTAAGCTACTGTACATGTACTTAAAAATTTTTATTGGAGTGATGTAAGCCTAAATATTTAAGCTCCTTTCCTTTAAAAAAAAAAATGAGAAAACTATCTAATAAAATCAATAAAATACTCATCGGAATTCACTATCAATTATCAAAATATTATTGGAAACATTTCGTCGATATAAAATAACTTTATCAATATTTATTACTTTAAATTCGAGTAACAAAAAAAAAAATTTTAAATTGTTTAACCAAAAAGCAAAAAAAAAAGGAGTCGTCAACCAACGAGATTTTAATAAATTATGAAATCAAAATTAAATTAAAAAATATTAAATCTTAAAATCAAAATAATTTGCTAATCCCAGCAATAAAATAATAATTATTGTAACGGATAGGCTTAGAAGAAAATGTTGTCGTTTATTCATGCGCTACGTGAAATGAGTGATAAGACCCAAAAATACGAAAAGTACTTAGGCTAAAATGTACCTAACCAATAGTTAAATTTCCGTGTAACGTGTAATGTTTTGATAACATTTATTTCCCTTATTGTAATTCCATATTTTCAAAATACTGCAAAAAATTATTAAAAAAATATATATATCGTGTATATAAATCAAAAATGTTTTAAAAAATGCGTTTACCATTCGCCAATATCCAATAATAATTTATAAATAAATAAATAATAAATAAAACGTTGAAATTGAAATTATTACAGAGAATGAAAATCCGCGCTTGCGCATCAAGTATTGGCTCTAGGTTTTACAATAATTCTTAAGTAAGGCTAACCCTATTTGCTATTTTAAAAAATAATTTTAAGCCAAGCACATTTTAAAGATGCTCAGCATTGACGCATATAAAAAAGTTATTCAAAACTACTAAATCATGTTCAAAAAAAGAAAAAAAAAATAAATATTTAAGTTTCAAATTTAATCTATTGTGATATAATGTAGGCTACCGTAAAACGTATAAAAAAATAAACTTCTAGAAAAACTACCGGTATTTAAAATTTCGCAATAAATATAGCGATTAAATTTTGAATATTTAAAAACTCTAAATTTATTCTACTGTATATACCGTGAAGCCATTAGAAATATAAAAAAAATTCTTGGAAATCTATCAAAAAGTTATTAAAAAAAATATTAGACTGGAAATAAATAATATAAAAATCTAAATCTAAATATATGCAATTTTAATAATACTTAATAATTAAACTGAAAAAAAAACTAGCAAATATTTTTGTTATTATTATTTAAAAAATAATTTTTTAGAAGATGAAAAAAAAAAAAAAAGTTTTAATTATTTGTGTATCATATTGCTAAAAAATAATGATAAATAATTATACAGACCTTAAATCATTATTGTTCAAATGCATTATCAAAACCTATATACTGTATTCCAAAGAAGAAGAAAAAATCGTTATGGAGAAATTGGGCACATATTTCCTTTAATAACTAATCAAAATTTTAATGAGAAATACTGTATTCAACTTTTAGCCTTAATTCAAGTATTAGATGTAGAATAAGCAGAGATTTGAATAATATTTTTCCACCACGTATTCCATCCGGAAATAAAGTTAAGTGTACGCATTAAATTATTAGCATTAGTATCACGATAAATTGTCTGACTTTTTTTCTTATCTTTTTAATTTTATCTGCGAAAACTTTAAACCCATAAAGACTGCATAATAGCTTTCTCAAAAGTTCATTTGCATTTACATAGTGCATACTTATACATTTCCTACAGTGTTCGTAACGCGCGCAGCATTCAACCGTATCGTCTGCATCTCAGCAACGAGCCAAAATTATTCTTCAATTAAGAAGAAATAGTTTTTTTTTAAAAAAAAACCAATATGAAGTTTTGGGCATACAGTATACTGATAATACAGTACTAAAGTAGATAAATTTATAGATGAGCGCATGCGCACACCTCACTATCAAAAGCGCGGTTAAGTTCCTATTTTGTTCTAGAAAGAACTAACCTTTGTTTGAGAACATTTAATCCTTCTTCCGACCTAACGGTACGGTAGCGCTATTGTTATTATGTTACTTTGATCCTCGTTTTTGCACTGATCTCAACTTGTAGACCTAACCATTGCGTGGTTATTACAGTGAAACCTCTGTACCGAGACCATCCGATGGAACCGACATTAAGACATTTTGTGACTACAATTCCATTACAATAAATTAAAGTTAATATTTTTGAACTTTTGTCTATTCAAACGCACTCAAATGTTGGCTCACAAAATCATAGTCTGAGATTTTGGTCATAAAAGAAAATGTCCTCCATTTAAAATGAGGAGTGGTCACGGTCTATTGATCTACCATTGGAGGAGTTTTAACATGGGAGCATAGGAGAGGCGCATTGGAAGTGGACGCAAAATGACAGTGGTCTTCAGTGAGAGGTGGTCTCGTTGAAAAGTTTCACTGTACCACAACAAGATTAAATAATAAAAAAAAAAAAGTATTATCTCTCTTGATATCTTTTTCGGTATTAAAACTTTTTGAATCCAACAAATTAGAATAGTAAATCTAGATTAACCCATCGACATGCAACCAAAAGATAAACGGCGTAATACAGTACATATACAGTATTCGATGTACCGGGGTAGTGTGTATAAATTAGCTTCCACCTGTTCCCTAGGTTAAATGATCCGTAAGCGTTAAAAGAGTGTTTACATCCTCATCATTGTTTTCCGTATTACACGTACTCGATGCCTTTTTCTATTTCCGTTTAACCTTCAAACAGATTCTTGCATTTAAACTAAAATAATAATCAAAATAATCTCTCTCATGATTAAGTTTAATTTTTGTTGAATTTCCAGCTTCAAATATTTGAGTGTTATAATAGGGCTTCCTGAATGTACCGTGCGTGTTTGAATAATAAACGTTGGATTTACGCAGACGAACCTTGATAAATAAACGTCTGTTCTAGTTTCTTTTCTTTTGCTTTGCTTTTATCGTAATTATTAAGTCTGAGCAGGTTTAAACAGGTGCAACAACTTTCGTCTAGACAGGAACTAAACACAATTTTTTTTTATTTCCATGTATAAAAATTTTGCTTATTATTTTTTCTTTCTTTCTTTCTCCAACTGAAAACATCGACATTGGTAAAAGCGAAATTTTGAAATTATTAAAACAAACCGGAACCTGTTTTTTTTTTTTTTTTTTTTTTAAAAAGAGATTGTTAACTGATGACAAAAGAAGATTCACTATTTCTAGACATCGTTTTTTCCTCGCACATAAAACTGGAAAAATTGCGTTGCCATCACAACCGAGATAGTTGTAGCTAAATCTATGTTATCTCTAATTTATGAAATAATATATTAAAATAAAATTTTTTTTAAAAAATATAAAATTATTGTTTATTATATTTAGTTGCCACATGATTTCTTAATCTAAATTAAATTTCAATTGTTGGTATTTAATTTACAATGTGTAGGTTACATCCTTGAATTGCTCTATTGATTTATTTACTACTGAAAGAAAGTGCGATTATTGGTGTAATCTGTACTGTAAAATGTATTGGAATTATAAACATTATAATCTAATTTTAATTTAAAAATTTCATCCGTAACAGGATTGTTCATATTTTTTCAGGAGTGTTCACACCTCTTCTTAGACAAAATCAAAATGTGTAGAACAGAATCCAAATCAAAAAGAGTGCAAATTGCGCCTACTCATCAACTTTTCATCGACTTTAGAAGCCAACATAAATTAATCACATAGCCTAAAATTATATTAGTTTAAAAAGCTGAAATGTATCAAAACTATAATATACCTTTATACAACTACAGCAGATAATTGGACGTCATCAAAAACAAAATACGGTATGTTACGTACATTCAGTAATTATTAATATCGTTTTTTAAAACAATAATTTTTGCCGGTGAGTGTACAAAAAAAAAAAAGGCAAATTGATTAATTTGAGTGATCGATGACCTTGTCAGCGCTCATTGTTTTCACTACTCTTAATTTTGGTCTACATCATCAGTCCTATTAATTATTGGCAATCTTCAACTTTGATAAATTTCACTCTTTTAAAGATGTGAGAAAAATTTGATACGGTAACTCTTCTTCTCATATTTTACAAGACCCAAAATTAGCAACATCAACCAAGAAAAAATAAAATATTAAAATCAACCAAGCTTTAAACTCCCCGTCTACGTTTTTAATCGTATTGAGTATTTTTCTTTGCCTCGCATATTCGTCTTTGCTTCTTAAAGTTACTGAATGTGCCTAATGTAGTTTGCAACCATCGATCACGACAACAACAACAATAATTTCCGCACAATCCTAAATATGACCAGAGCAGGCGCAAAAAGAATTTAAATTATATAAAACGCGAATTTAATAGCATAAAAAAATAAATAAATAAGCGCTGGTCATCTACCCCTCAAACTTAACCTGATTCAAAATCACGATTTAAAAAAAAAAAAAATGTATATAAATATATTTCCATGTGAATCTAATATTATGTATAGACAGCGAAAAGAGGCACCAAAAGGTTATTTACCGCAATCACACGAGCTTGCAGCTTATATTAAGAGTTTCGCAAGGTCAAAACACCAAACACTCTTCAATTTAATATCCTGATATATTCATAACAAATTTTTTTTTTTTTTTTTTGTATTAAATAAAAAAAAAAAACTCTTTTTTTTAACATGTGTTGCAATAGAACATCCGATTAATTTCGATATAATTATGATACAGTACATAATACCAATACAATCATTGCGCTGATAACCCGAGTTCAAATCCCCATTTTTAATATTGGATGAAATCAAAATCAGGATTATAAAATATTATTATTATGGGTAAAGTTAGTCAGGATAATGAACGAAATAAAGAAAAGATTGAATATCGGTATTTTTAACCCGCTCCAATTCTTGTTTTCAGCTTAAGTTTTAGTTGGTCAATGTGCAAGGCCTAGCTGCTTAAATGTTTCTATCTTGATATTAGAAAGGAAAGAAAGAAAAAAATGGGCCAAGATTTGTAATACAAAGTCCAAGGTTACAATAAGAATACAATAAGAATACAATCACAATAATGGAAATGGAGAAGCGAATGGGTGGGTTCAGGCCTGGGTGGAGTCAGGCACGGGTGGCTTGAGATGGTTTAAAATCTCGATTTACACTGATTTCAGGTTAGTTATTTACACGTAGTTTCACCCGATTAAATCTACTTTGTGGCTATCAAAAGAAAAAAATATATTATGCTAGATGAATTTGTGGATCCGCGCAGAAGCTCGGTTTAAATTTTTGCTCTTGCTCTCCACAAAAAATCCGATAGAAATAGCTAAACATAAAAATGTTGGTAGATAAATTCATCAAACGGGCTTTGGAAAAAACATGTGATGGATTCGGTCTAGACCCTAACACAATGATTGTGTTAGCCAGAAAATATAGGCAATTCAATACAATTATTATTGTAATAATAATAATAATTGCGATCTCCTTTTTATTTAACTTAATAATTGTTGTTGTTGCCTCAAATACCTTTAAAATTAGTAAATAAATAATCCACCCACAGCTGTTGTATGAGCAGACAATGTCAAGTCTAGTCCTCAATTATTATTGTGTAACTGCTCTTTAAAGCATCAAAACATACTTTCCATTAATACATTTTAAAAATCCTACCCAAAATTAATTTAGTCTACGATGAAACGCCAATTATACACTGAACACGTGTAGCCTATACACTGTACATTACTCGATAACGTCATTACGAATTTTGTTTTTTAACGCGGTGTAAAAATGCATATTATTATATTTATCGATACAACCTTCTGAAAGCTCCTTCACATACTGCTACGGTTAAACTAATATAAGCCAACAAATAAAGTTTCCACCACCAACGTTTTAAATAAATTAATTAAGTTGCTTATTCTAGTTTCATAAAAAAATGAACTGATTACCTAGTGATCTCAATTTATTCAATTCGAGATTTTACATTAATCTCTACAAAAATTACAGTCGTGTTACTTTTTTTGCATAATTACATCTAAAATTTAAAAATAAATAACTTATCTACCTTTACGCAATAATAATAATAATAAAATCTTGGTTTATTTATAACAACAAATGCAACTTTTAATTCCCAGTTTTTCCCCAGTCTCCACATGCAAATTGATCCCGAATTATACTACGGTATTATGCTAAGTTTAACCGAAGAAACCCGTATTGTTAGACTATAATACAATCAGACAACACACTAATTGTTATTAATTTATTACAACACCAACTCGTGTAAAATATTTTTACACAGCAAACTGTTGTTGCTCGTTTGAAAATACCTCGCTCGTATACAAACACCGACAGGTCATCTATTTTAAGACGCAATTCGGCTGGACCACTGACTACCAAACTACCAGCACTGTATTTATAATACACTGCATGTAATGGTTATCTCGATTGAACTATACCAATGAGTAGTCTAATATATTAGCGCAGATAAAACGTAACATACCAGTAGTAAATTAGTAATCACGCCCTTCTTTCTATACCCACTACGGTAACATTCGCCATTATAACACTAGGAAATGAACAGTTTTCATTTCTGATAATACTGTAATTATTTCTGAATAATTAAATGAGATCGAGCTATAGATATTAGTAGCAAACCCCACGCATTTTTCATTCACATCTTTCGATAACGTCGAGATGACAACAGATTAATACTGTTCGCGGTCTGTAGCCTACATTTCTCCATTGAGATTTAATCAACAAAAAAAACGAACTCATCTTCGAACTAAAGCAAATTCTGGATACCTTAACGCGTGGCACAGCTCAAATAGCGCAAATCACACGTTCATTATTAGTATTACACGTACAGTATTATTATTAAGATGTAGAAATAATAAAAGCGTACCTCTTTCAACGAATGCCAACTACTCCGCCACCATAAACGTTTGTTGTTGTTATTATTCCATCCAGTGCACAAACCAAAGCGCGTTATCCAGTCGTTCCAATAATATGACAACAAGCAGCACATCATCGAGACGATCGAGTGAACCGAGACTGTATCGAGCGTGGTGGACCTTGGAACTGCAGTGGAACAGAAAGAGTTAATGCCGCCGCCGCCACCACACGTCGTCTCACACTCTCTCAAGGTCATCTGCAAAGCACTTTTTTGCTCGTTGTTGTTGTTTTTTTGGCAGCGCGCAATTTTTCGTTTGGCGATCTCCACACACACTTTTTCATAATCATTATCAATTCTTTTCTAAATGTCTTTTTTTTTTTTCTAAAAATAAAATTAAGTTTTTTTTTCCACCCTTTAATAATAATTTTTGTTACCGCTGCAAAATAATCTTTACGTACCCCCGAAAAAGAAAAAAGAGTGGGAAAGTTGTTGTTGCTATGCTGATTTCGTCCAGGCCGACGCTCTACCCAACGTTGAATAACAACTTGTTTTTTTTTTTTTATATATATATATTTTTATTTTATTTATTTACGGTTCAACCACCTTGCAACCGCATTTGCATCTCGCGCATACTTTTTTTTTTTATTTAATTTATTTTCCGGGTTGTTAACAAAACATTAGCTAGACCGGCTGACAACTTTTAACTACGAACGTCGAATAAATTGTTCCCGATAACTGGTTGTTGGCTGTTGAAATAATATCGCTAGCTGCTTCATTATAATACATGTATTTTTTTTTCTTTCTTTCTATTCCCGTCGAACTAGACACCCGGGAAATCTGCTAGACGTACTCTCCAACCGGACTCGACCTTTACGTATAAACATGCATTATTTAAATATTAATATTATTATACACTGCTGCAGCAGCAGATAACAGATATAACTACTGTATAGTTATTAAAAATTATTATTATGCTCGCTTTTATATGCAAAATAATTATCTTGCAATCGATCGAAATAATATTGAATATAATTCTCGAATAATTAAAAAAAGAGAATTTAAGACTCATTAGTTAACAATAAAATTATTATAATTTTTTTGGTACAATGTTTATCTGCGTTTGAGATTATTATTACTTTGAGTTACTATCCGGAAGTCATGTACCACGTGATATGTACCTATTTTAATCACCTAGAAATATAATATAAAGCTATTTTTTTTTTATCATAATATCTGTCAAAGTTCAAATAAAATATTTTCGATCATAATTTATCATTTATTATAATTTTTAAATCAAGGTCTTTTAAAGAAATTAAGGTCGTGGCCTGCAGCAAAGGATATTCTTGGAGCTCATTTTTTTTTCTCGGGCATTTTATTAGCCAATTAAGAAAGCAACCTTATGAAAGAATTGAGAAAATAATGCACTTTTTTTTTTTAAAAGAAAAATTAGCATTAAATTTGATTGGCCAGTTCCAGTTTTGGAATCCAAGTTCGTGCTTTCTCTAAAGTGCATTTGGCATTGTATACAAATTATGCTTACTGAACTTTTTAATTGAGATTTGGTACTAACACCAGTGGGCTTAACCTAACCATAAATCCATAATATATTAACTTAATCTTAACCTATGGGTATTTTTAAACTAATTTAACACATAACCAGGTAGCGTACAGAGTGCGTGCAATACCGACAGTCGTATTGGACTTTTTTTTTTTTTTTGCACTCAATTGGGAGGTCCCCTATTATTGTGAGGCCTGGGCAAAACCGACTATGTTGACCCACACTTCATGTTTGGGACTGTTTGAAATTATATTAGCATACACCTACGTATTTTGTATAATTACAGTAATAGTAATAATAAAAATTAAATGCAAGTTTTACATGACATTGTACAGTATAATAAGATATAGAATAAAGACTAAAATGGCATAAAGAGAGTGGACTTCATTGGCATTTGACAGGAATTTCCTGCAATTAAAAATTTGATAGCGTAAATATAGGCCGCAATCCTTTAAAATGTTGTAACTTTTTCTCACGTAACAACTTATTACTTCTACTGAATGTACACATTGCCCCCCCCCCCTTCGATGTTATAATGATAAACTACGCGCCTAATACGTGTGTAATAGTAATACTGTATTTCAAATGAAGATTAGATAATAAATTATTATAATCGTTTTAAAATGATTTCAAAATTTGGTTTTCGTTTGCCGCATTCAGGCCCCTGGCATTAATACCGGTTAATACGCTATTATAAGTTAATAACATAGCCTACCATTTTTCTTTTCTTCTTCCCAAGCCCTTACTGGCTGAAGAAGGCCAAACACATCTTCACCACCAAAATGAATTGGACGGTGCGGTATTGTTAAAAGCAAATTATATTTACCTTAAACCTACCTGCATTTTAAAGACTTTATTATCGTATTCAGCAATTCAAACGATGATTTCAGAATTATCGCAGCCATTTCAACTTTTTCGATGTCTCTCGCTCACCTGATAATACGGTGTCACGCCTCATTTTAACTGCAATAATTACTACGAAGAACTTTGGTGTATCATTAAAGAAAACAGCTCTAAGACCCATTTTCATTTTGCATTTTACGCTTTTCGTCACCTAACTCAGAGAGCTTTCTATAGCCCTACTCTTGCAATAATAATAATATTGTTTTGAGAATAATTTGTATTAAAAATTACCCGTTCCGCATTGTCGTTATAACAAAAAAAAAAATATAAAGCAAAGATCGATATTAATTATCCCCCCCCCCTCCTATTTATATTCTCGACAATATTCATTATTATTCACTTTTCACCTGTGCTTTATATTAAATTACGGTTCCAAAGTTAAAAGCTCAGAACTAGCTAAAAGATTTTGAGTTTATAAAATTAATAAACTTTCCGCACGGCTATCACTACACATAATTAAACTCTGGCAATAATAATAATTATAATATAAAAGGCAATAAATCTTAAAAACACAATTATTATTATGCTCGATGTTCATCATAAGTTTATTGAAAAATTGTTATTTATGGCCTACAACCAACGCTATTATAAACGTTGTCCACAATCAAAGACGACGCACTCCTACACACACACCACTTTATACTTACAGTCAGTAGAGAAGTAAAAAAAAAAAAAACTCCAACCAAAAACGTTCATCTCGTCATACGTGCTTACATTTTCTTTATACAAGAACAAAAAAAAAAAAAAAAAAGGTGCATTGAACTGCAAAAAGAAAACGAAGAGATATTCAGACAGATAGTGTCTGGTTTTGTAGACGACCTTTAGGCAGAACGCCTATACAACTACTACTCCATCTACACCCATCGCCCCCCTCAAAACGTCGACTTAATTATCCCTTTCGCCTACTCAACCCTTTATAACCCAGACACCCGATGACTTTAACTTAACCCCTTCTACCCCGTTTTTCTTTTTTTTCAAGTTTTACTGGTCTGCTTCTTCTTCTTGGATGGAAAGAGTGTTGTTGAGCTGTGCACAGGTTGTTTTGGAAGAAGAAGAAGAAATAAAAAAATAAAGAGAGGTATGCAACCGTTTGCTTATCAAATTCAAAATGGTTTTTTTTTTTTGTTTCTATCTTTCGATTTAAGAAAAGAAATGCGTGAATAAAAATGATTAACCCTTTCTACCACCTACACACTCTCTCGAACTGTAACACCTCTCCGACTGCGGTGGAATCGATGTTGTTACTCCGATATATCAATGTCAAGACGAGATTTTTGAATTCATATTATAAAATGTAGACAACGGTCGTGACCGGTAAAAAAAATAAAAATATCTACCTTGATATACGCAGTGTATCGGGTCATTATAACCCCAAAAACGGTAGTGTTAATCAGGGCAAACGTTTTCCCGCTCAATATTACAACGATGAAATTTAAACTAGAATAATAATTATTATTTTTTTTTCTGAAAGCCATTAATTAATATGAAGACTTGCTCTTATAATAATCGCTCTTGTAATAAATTACACACAAAAGATTTTCGGGAAAAAAATTCAGAAATCCAAGTTTTATTTTTAAAGAATTTCGCGAGAAATAAGAAAATAAAAATAAAAATACAAAAAAAAAAAAAATCAAATTATTGTCATTCAGTTACGAATAAAATAATTAAACATTGTACATTGTATTCTGAAAATCAAAAAAAAAACATATTCAAATTTTTAAGCATTCTTTATGTAATACTATTAAAAATATTTGAATAAAAATCAGATTCAAAGATATTATTATACATAATAATTATTTTCATTTAAAGCAATTTAAATTAAAAAACTAACAATTTGTATTTTTGATTAGAGGCGAGGGAAAAAACCGTTAATGCTCAAAAATAAGCCTTTTGAAGAATATTGGTCAACAACCAATAGAAAAACGGAGTGTTGATAGTCGTATTTTCGAATAATTAATATATTTTTTTATTTTTGTATCCAAGGGCAAACTATCGTTTTACAGGTTATTGTAGAGCGGCTTGTACGTATTCCCCCAACTAATCGACGATCACGGTTGAGTGAGTGAGTCATAGTGATGCAAATCCTGGCGGCTTCTGGCGCGGCGGCGGAGGAATCTTCTCTATCAATAATTAATAGCTCAACCAATTAAATACTGTATTAACGAGACTGCAATTAATAACAGAAAAATATTATTGGTTGAAAAGGTTATAATTTACTCTGCGCGTTCCATAAATTTTCATTTTCTTTGCGTGTTTCAAGAAATTGACCAAACTAAATTGAATGATTGCGTTTTTTCCAAAAAGAAATAAAAAAAAAACCGTGATGCATTTGTTGGAATAATCGGACAGAAGAGCAGCAGCAGCAGCAGCGATGCCAGCTGCATTTCTTCAATCATCTCACATGAGTTGATTCAACCCTTTTCACAAAAATTCTCCGCATAATAATATGTACAACTTTAAACAGTAATTAATTATTTTTTTTTTTTTTAAAAAAAAAAAGGTTTTTGCGATTAAAATTCATTCTACAAAAAACAATAACAAGCTTTTTCCACAATTTTTTAAAAAAAATAATTTAACTAACAAACATCAATCTACTCTTTTATTATTATTATTATTTTTTTTTTTTTTACTAAAAAATATTTAAAAAAAAAAATAAAAAAAATAGGCTACTATGGCAATCGATTAGGTTACACGTTGACAGGGGAAAAAAGCAAACAACCATCCAATCAGTTTAGACTTTTCAAATACAGTGTACAGTAAATAAACGAACCATAGTAGGCTACTCAAAAGCACCGCGAGTTGGAATTTCGATACGTATGACATTGTACAGAAATCAAATAAGAATTACAGTATAATAATAATTAAATAGTACTGACTGGTTGTAAATTATTGCTTTTAATTTAGAGAAAAAACTGACGGAACAAGCATAATAATTTTGCCAAGAATGACAATAAGTTTCAAATCATTTGTTGTTTTTTTTTTTTTTTAAATTAAATTCTAAGCCCAAAATATTTGAAATTTTAGAAAACACTATTTTGGTATTTCATGGATTTATTAACATTAAATTTAAATCATTTAAAAAAATGATTTTAAAATTATTTGATATACCGTAACATTCTGTTTATTTTACGCCAGCCTGTACAGTAAACTCCCGACTATCCGAGCTAATGGATGGAGCGACAACAACGGATACTGAATTTCGTCAATAATCTACCAAAGATGGCTGAGAAAAGGCACAAATCCAACACGCAAATCCCCCCCCCCCCCCCCTCCCCCCCACAAAAAAAAAATACTTTAAAATACTGTATGCAAAAAAAAAAAAAAAAGAACAAAAAGGTGGATAAAGTCCCGCGGATAATCGAGAGTTTACTGTATTTTACAATAATTAGATTCCGCTAAATTAGAAAAAATAATCGGTGTTTTCTGCCACATGTTTTACATAATTATTATGCAATAATACACATAAAATTAATTAATACTTTACCATACATACATTATAATATTATTGACATTATAACGTTAAAACTGATCCTTTCACTTATAATAACAATAATTATAATTAGACCTTTAGTTAAAACATAACATCAAAAAAAAAAAAATTCATATTAATGTCAACATCAGATTGAGACATGCAGAGAGAGAAAGAGATTGCAGAAGAATCGAGTCGAAATTATTATTGTTTCGAATCGAGATTATAGTTGTTGAGTTTTCCTACAGTAGTCAGCGAGTGTGAATCCTAAATTGTTTTTTTTTTTGTATTTTTTTTTTTTTTTTGTTGGTCGTAACATATCCAATTTCCCATGCCTGAGGAATCTAACCTGTGACTCAAAACAATTCACAAGTTAGGGTCTCAGGGAATGGGGAATAGGTAAATTTCTTAAAAAACCAAGCGATGATTTAATTTCTGAAGTAGAAGAAAGAAAGAAAAAAATTCAGCATTAGAAATAATCATAATAAATAAAATGTCAATTAAAATTCTTTTTTAAAACATATAAATAAAAAAAAAATCATGTTTTTCGTTTTAAATATTTTGTTAATCAAACTTGATTATGGCTTGAACAAAAAATATAAATGGTAGCAGTCACGCAATTTTAATACACTTTTCGATTTATAAAAAAAAACTCGTTTGCAACTCTTAACTAGTGAAAACTTAAAAATAATATAGAATTTCCTCGTAAATATTTTTATAGTACAAATTCATTAAAAAAAAAAAAAAAACTCTCACCTGATGATAATAATGTACAGTAAAAAAAAATAATAAAACAATAAACGAAGGATTTCCATATAAAAATACAAATTCATACAATTTCCACAATAATTTCAGGTCATATTCCACATGAAATACTCGTCACAAATAACAAAAAAAAAATGTTAATAGAAAATATTTTCTCACATTTAATAAAAAAAAAAAAAAAGAAATTGAGCAAACAATCACAAAAACCATGTCGCTAAACTTAACCAAATTTTATCACATAAAAAAATATACACTACCGTTCTCAATAACCGTTTACATTTATAGATTATCACACAAAAACTCTTATCAATCTTATTGTCTATTATCATTATAAACTCACTAACCTAATGTCAAACCCCATTATAATGAAAAGCCGCTAGCTACTACCACCTTTTTATCAGAATCGTCCTGATCAAAATCGAAGAAATAATAATTCAAGTTTTTCCAAACATTAGTCAAAAATAGTATTATTTCCCCCCCCCCCCCCCCATTAAAAGATTTAACAACAATTATAACGTAATAAAAATAATAAGTACATATTAAAACCACTACAATGATCTAACGATAAACTAAAAAAAAAAAAACAATTAAAACATCGCCGAGTCTTAGAAATGACGAGTGTCAAACGTCGACCTTAATAATTACCACGTCTACGCGGGAATAAACAGTCATAATGGCTCTCGACATTGTTAATAATTATTCTGTATTAATAATTAATTTTATCTACGTAACACAACAAAAAATAAATAAGCACATAAACTAGAAAATGTTATCGCCTAAAAAATCACTAAAAAAAATTAATTAAGCTTCTCATCTCTATTTTTTTTATAATAATAATAATACAGTATTATCACAAAATTTTTTTTTTTTGTTTAAAAAAAAATTAGTAAAATTAATTAATTAATCTAAAAGCACATATTAAAAAAATATATATATATATAATATTTAAAAAAAAACCAATAATAATATTTTGCAATAATAATTATTACTAATATGCAGTCGGACTGGTGTGCCCCGGGGAAAGTTAGCAAGTTGTACAGTTCCCCTTAATACGATGTAGTTCTAAACTATACAACCTACTACCTCACAACGGGACCACACCAAAAATAACACTGGGTTTAGAAAAAAGAAAATAAAAAAAAAAAAAAAACACAAACACAACCTATAAACTCTTCAAAAAAACCAATACGGCTTATTCATTTTCAAGCCGGGATCTTTTTCTTTCTTCTTCATATTATTATTCTAAACTCATTCGTTCGCACAAAGCCTGCGCGGTTTGTTTTTTTTTTTAATTTTAATACTACTTCTTGACTGCAGTTTTCTTCGTCGTGATCAAAGACCCCATCGGAGTTGGGGTTTTTTCTTCGGGCGATGTCTCGTCGTTGTCTTCTGCCAAACTGTAAACGTGTGAATCGGAGCTGCAGTCAGACGTTGGTTCAAGTCTAGTCACCATAAGACCCGTCAAAGCGAGCTTGTGGATACCCATTCGCTGTTGAACACAAGTTCGGATCAACGGGTATACAAGGACCGACAGACAAAATTATTACCATTTATCCGATAAAAATAAAAAAAAAAGTAAATAAAATATCTAAACAACAAAATCAAAAAATAGTAGCATCCGACAGAAATAACGTAAAATCAAGAAAAATAAACTAATAATAATAAATTCGCTGAGTTTGCTTTTTTAATCTTTTAGGAAATTTAGGCATTGAAGAAGTTTTCTTTTTTTTTTTTTTTTTACGCTACCGGTTATATAGTTTGAACTCCAACAAAATTCCTAATTTTATCAGCTGCGGAATGAGAAGAAATCGTATGCCGTTAAGGTCGAACTCTAAAAACCCTCTTTTTTTTTTTTTTTCTTTTCTAAATTTAGAGAATTCCCCCCTAGAAAGTTAACCCATTCTCAAATTGGAGTTTCCAAGTTTAACATCCAACTCGGTACTGAACTAAATAAAAAAAATAAAAAAAAAGCGCCTAGGCTTTTTACTACCGATAGGC
The DNA here is from genome assembly GCA_034692225.1 of Polydesmus complanatus. Taxonomy (NCBI): domain Eukaryota; kingdom Metazoa; phylum Arthropoda; class Diplopoda; order Polydesmida; family Polydesmidae; genus Polydesmus; species Polydesmus complanatus. The sequence continues at coordinate 84,933 of JAQGAZ010000072.1, forward strand.
TACGTGGATTTTGACTTCGGAGCAAACACCTCCAACCCACATTCTTCGGTTATATTCCTGCAAATAGTTGAGACTTTGTTCGAAAATCCAATATTTACAGTACCGGTACTAAGGAAAATCAAAAAAGCATGTAGGCCTACGTGATCCCAATTTGCTTTATATTATGAAATTAAAAATTAAACCGCGAGATTCCAGAACTAATCACTTATTAAATATATTTGCACAAATTAAGGATTTTTTCCCTTCTAACTCCACTATAACTTGGATAATATTATTGAATTCAAGTGACTAAAACAGACTAAATTTGACTTCAAAACATCATAAAACGTTGATATTTTCTAATATTGTACAGTGTATTCCATAATTATTACTTGTTTCCATAATAATTGTTTCTTCATTACCGGTAATTCATAAAATGAATTTGTAATCTGTTCTTATAAATTAAACAAAAAGTTGCTATACAATACAGCGTAAAAATTAACGGGTTTTGTTTTTAAGAACTGTACGCTACAGTACCCGGTATGAAAAAAAAAAAGTCGAAAATTCCCTATATTTAAGGCTAAAAAGTTCTTAAAAGATCACGTAAGATCTTTATGTTGGGCGACTCCCATTTCTAAAAGCTAAAATTTTCTATATATTACAGTAGGCATTACCTGATTATAGGCCGAGGACTTAAAAGGTAGTGTATAGATAGAGACTGCGCCTACTTAGAGGGCTCAAATTACTTCTCATGCCGCCGCTGACCCATATAATATGAAGAACACATGTCATATCACTTGAAGAACAAACTTCCCTAAGGAGTCAAAGTTCCCCCTCTCTCCCTCTTATCCTCATTAGACCCAATTTTCTACAGTTTGAAGTGTGGAAATGAAAAAAGCTGCAAGTGCCATTAATCAAGAAAAACCAACCTCTTGATATTTGTTTTTTCTTTAAAAATGTTATATGTAATAAGACCGATAGGGATCAAAATAAAAGATTTAATTTAGCGCATTAAAAACAGGGAAGATGGATGTTTACCTGGCGTTATTCCAGACGTCCAATAGACATTTTAAATACGGTACTTCTTTACCAGTGAAAGTGTTTTAATTTTTCAGGATAATTTGCTTATGTAACACTTTAAGTGTAGAACAACATTTTTTTTTTTCTTGAATGAGTTCTATTAATAAAATTATTGTTTTCAGCCAAATAAATAGTAAATTCATTTTTCTTACAAACTTTTTACTTTAAGGCACTTACAGCCTATTTTATTTCCACTGCTCACACCGTTTCAACCGCAATAATAATTCTCTTTTCACTTTCCCCCCTGTGCTAAACGAGGGCGATTATAAGAAGAAGAAGAAAAAAAAAAATTCGAGGGTGAAACAAATTTGAGGGTCAACCGGTAGCATATATAAAAAAAAAAAAAAACTTACGGTAAATAAATAAAGTCCCTCACCACGCCGGCGATTAATCGGTTCACTTCAACTATGACAAGAGTTTTCCTCATTGTACATTTTCTCTCCCTTTTTTTTTTCCAATGTCAACAGGACCAACCAAAAGCCCACACACGATCACACGCGAACACATCAACAACAACAACAACAAAAAATAAAGGATATAATAACACAGTGAGCGCAAAACTGAACAAACAATTTAAAAAAAAAAAACAAAGTCTACCTGGAATACATACTGTAGATAAAATTATATTATATAGAAAAAAGAAATAAATAAAGCCATAATCTCGCTTGAAAACCAACCATTATTTAACATCGAAAATATTACTCAAAATATGTATAATGTTTTTACTGGGCTCGGTTTTTGCATATTTTAAAAAACCAAGAAAATTTTTTTTTCAAACAATAAGTAATGAAAAAAAAAAAAAAAACTGTATAAAGCAAAGAAACGAATTAAGATTATTTCGAGTTTCGCGAATTTTATGAAACAAAAACTTAGTACTCACCAACTTCATATACCCACCAGGAGTTCATCTCTTCACACACCCGTCGATTCCAAATGCCACTCCACAGGAATCCACACATTCAACCGACAATAATGCTAAGCACTCCTCCATCTTCTTTCATCTCTATCCATCCCTCTTCGCTCTCTTTTAACCCTCTCTCTCGCTTTCTCCATTCCTGCAAAAAGATAAACGACAATCCATTTATAATTTTTTTTTTTTTAACCGGCTTTTGTTCTGTAAAAACAAAAGACAATTTCACACACATGGCGAACGCAAAAAATAATAATAATAATAATACTTTGCATCTATCGATTTTTTGAGCGCACAATTTTTGCCGCAGCTTCTCTCTCTTTCTCTCGCGCTCACCACGACGCACAACCATACGGTACGCCCTACCACTTTTTTTACTTTACACTATACACTTGTCATTTTTTATTTATTTATTTCTTATAGATTACATCTCACCATTATTTAGAAATAATAAAACTACCGACGATAAATGCGCGATCAACGATTAATCGGCTCTGAATTACCCAAAAGGAAAGCCGGGTATGAAATATTCAGTTGGAATTTGTTAAAAAAAAAAAAAAAACATAAACGAAATATCATCGAAAACGATGAAATAAATATTTCTCGCTTTATACCCATTTCCGGACCAGTACCAAAAACTCTTACCACTCCCTAGTATCCTTACATTATTGTAACTCGACTTGTATCCTTCATGTACCTAACTGTATTTCTCGGTATCCGATATTACGAAATACGATAACGAATAGACTCAAGTTCGAGTGCTAAATCGACGATTAAAATATTATTTAAATCCCTTACGTAACGATGAAAGGAATATGGGAAGACAGTAAATCAAAATGCATAAACCAATTTAAACACTCGTTATTAAATTTCCAGAAAATATTTTTAAATAAGGTTAAGTTAAATAAAAAAAAAAAGAATTGTTGGTGGTGGTGAAGGCGGGTTTATTTGGACCCGGAGCAACGAGGCACCCCTTTCAGGAAATGGAAAATTGAGTTTCGCTCTCTCACTTACTCACTTTTATTTTCCTCACATCGAAAGGGGAGAAACCTTACAACCGCATTTATAATGTACGGCTAAATTTAGAAATATAAATAATAATAATACTAATAAAAAATAAAAAAAAAAAAGTTGAATAACAATACGAAAGAGTAAAAAAAAAAAATAAAAAATTATGTTTTCATTCGCTGATCCATTACATCTGTCTGTCTGTTTTCCCCGACAGAACTGACCTCAGTCACACCTGGAAACGCTGCTGCCGCCTTTCTACCCACTAACCCCTTACCATACATACTGTACATTATCGTACACACTTCCTATTTCCATATTGTAATTATCCTACTAGGTCTAACCGCATTCAAATATCAATCAACGTATTAATTTTATAAACAAAATGGGAAGGGGGGGAAGGAAGGTACCCGGCGTTGCTCAGCGTTCTCATAAATGGCAACGCTTTTTTCGTATAACGATATTTTTTTCTCTCAGTTTTCTTATCGAAAATTTGTATTTTCAAAAAGTAGAACGTCGTCAACTATCATAAAATTATAATATTGACCATATTACTGTGTACAGTATTATTACTATTAGACTATTATTGCCACATTTTGTTGCCACTGAATTTTTTAAAAAATTATGAGTAGATTTACCGAACAAGAACTTAATTTAAAGGTTTTTAGTTCAAACGACTCTGTTAGAACTAGATTTAGGCTAATAGGAATGGCATAACACATTCGAGATCAATTTCCTAGTAGCAATGAACATTTTCTCGTCACTCTTTAATTTCAACTGCCATATACTTGCACACATCGCACACCCGCAACAAAAGAGGCACAACTCCAATAGCTTCATTTTGCAGAAAGGTGACAAAGAAATAGGTCGTAATTAATTTTTAATCAGGTTATTGAAAAATTAGGTATTTTGAGTTGTGCCTCTTTTGTTGCGGATGTGCGACATGTACAGTACCACTTTTTAAACTTAAAAAAATAATAATTTTTGCTCGCACAGTTCACCAAAGTTCAGCAATACACCATTGTTGTTCAAAAAAAAAAAAAAAAAAAAAAATTTTTTTTAAATAATTATATTAAATACAAAAAAAAAAATAATAATAATAATAATTTTAATTTAGCGGAAAGGAGAAATGAATCAGTTATTTTAACCGACACATCCGGTTAACGGTTAGAGAAAAATCCCCCCCAAAATTTTTTTTAAATTTTATAATTTCAAGAAAGAAAAAAAAAACTTTACACAATAAATTATTATACTGTACAGTAGTACATATACGAAGAAAGAAAAAATGTATAGTACATACTTTATGGCGTTTCAATAGAGGCTTTTTCATTCATAGATATAAAGTCTTGATTTACAATAAGTTATTAAATTCTCCAAAGATTCAATTACGAAATTTAAATAACTTAATATTTACGATTTAATTTAAAAATAAACAACTTTTGAACATAAATAATAAACTTGGTGAATTTAACAATATTTTTTAATTTTATACCTGTATTAAAAAAATATTAAGCTTAAGTTAGGTCTGAAAACCAACGTAAATAAAAATTCAAACGCCTTTCAAATAAAAAACATATAATTTTCTGAGGTACGTGTATAATTATGGGCTACTATTATTATTTCCTTCTTAATAAATCAAAGCGACAATTATGTCAATTAATTTTACAGCTTATTTAAAAAAAAAAAAAAGAAAAAAGAATTGAAATTGTTACATTGTAACAGCAATAAATCCTCGTCTTAACTTCACCTTGAAAAAACATAAAAAATTTAGCTATTAATAACTGCTAATAAAAAATAACCCATCAAACTGAGCCATCATTTCCATCTTAATATCGGTATTCGAGGCGCTTGCAAAAACGCTCTAAAAATTATTATCACCAGAAAATTCCATCTCGTTAAATTTTTTTAGGCCAAATAAAAAATTTAAAGTCGCTAAATCTAGATTTACATGTAAGAGATCTGATGGTATCAAAACGCAACCGTGAAAATTCTCCAATAAAAGCGTTATTAAAATTCGCTTTTTTAAAAAAAAAAAAAAAAAAAAATTTGCTATCCAGGAGTCTATTTTACTATAAATTAATTAAAAGTCGACGATCTAATTTATCACAAATTAAACGCGGAGTTTGAAATTGATTGGTCCGTCCGACAGGGTCGTAACTGGCGTGTGCGTTTTTACATTTCATAACATTTAACGCGGCAAATATATAGATAAAACGTTGAAAGAGAGAGGGAGATAGAGACGAGTTGATCCTAGTCGCAATCAATTTTGAATATTATTAATACGTAAGAACATCAACCCCGCCCATATCTCCCTGCATTTTGCGCGCTTCTCCGCTGCTGCTGCTGATGAGTATAAGCTTCTAATGTCGCCACGCAGTCGCCAAAAACACACACACAGAGAGTTCACAGCGTCGATTTTTAGGCGGTGAATAGGCGTCTCATCGCCATTGCTTCAATCATTAGTCATAATTAGAAAAGAATAAACGCAAAAAAAAAAAAAAAAAAAGAGATTAATTGATTTGAGCGTTAGTATCCGCCTCCTGGATACCGTATTCTGTAGGGACGAGGGAACAAACACTCTACACACTTGTCAATGGCTGCCAGATAAGACAATCATTTTGTCCCTACATCTAATCTACAACCTACACCTCCCATCGCATCATTATTCATTATTTTTTTTTTTATATATATTCATGTAATATATTTTTAGATTCCTATAATACTGTATAACTAACAACGACCTTTCTCTTCAAATTTTATTCACATCTAACGCAATTACTTAATTCTAAAATGAGATGTGAAAAATTGTTTGTCTGAGAGAGATTGACGAAATTCAATGAAAACTCAATTTGTAAACAAATTTATTATGAAAAAAGTCCTAACTAATTATTATTATATCCCTCCCACGTATAAATTGTATTTATCGACTTGTATTTAATTACCGCTTGCATAAATATTTGTGATAGAAGAAGAAAAAAAGCTTACGTTGATATCAATAAAAAAAACTAATATTTTTGCGACGGTCGAATTTCTGGATCTACGGTCTCCAGCAGAAAACAAGCCCAACTAAATTAGTATTAATCTTTTTAAAAACACTCTACTTTAAAGACTAATTTTTTTTTACATTGAATTGTTCTATTCCGTATTTAAAATATCCTCATTCGACCACAATACACATGCCATTATAATTATACACTCTCTGATTACAGATTCATCAAATTCGTCTCATGCCAGTATCTTAACGTTGGCGCACTTCTTCAATATCTCAGATTTAAATATTGTATTAGGAAGGCTACAAAATAATATATGGGACGTGTTGCAAAAAAAAAAAAAAAAAAAGGTTTACAAGAAAAAAGAACAGACGTTGACGGCTGAAGCCAACGTATGATGCGGCATGAATCAAGCTGGATTCAGAGCAGCGCATAGTGAGTGGCTTGCGCGTTTTACTGAGTGAGATATTTTAAACACAGAATAGAACAATTCAATGTCGAAAAAAGTCTTTAAAAGTGCAGTTTTTCCATATTATGCCATTCAAATATTTTTACATTATTACTGTTTTATTACGTTTTTCTTCCAAACACCTTGAACATTAAGAGCCTTAAAACTCGATTTTAAAGCCTTGGTCGCAATCAAAAAAAAATTAAATTTCCCCGGATAAATAACTCTTTTTTTTTTTTTTTACTTTTAGAAAAAATTTAGAACAAAATTAAAATTTTAAAACCAAGTTGTTGTTTTTTTTTTTAAAAAAAAGAAACTTTGTGGGAATGCGCAGACTCACAATAATGGTCTTTTAATCTTTTTTTTAAAGCAAAAACGTAGACCACAAAGTTCAAACAAAATTTGAGTTCAGTATCGAGCGAAAATTACGGCAAATTAAAATAGATCAATGGATCAGAAGAAAATAATTACAGCACATTTAAGAAATTCGTAAAGTGTTTTCCTATAAAATTTTTCTATAAAATATTTTCCTAATTTAAACCGACAAATTTACCGGGAATGAAATTATCACCCCGCTGCTGAAAAAACTGCTGATATATTATTCTACAAAATTTATTGCACTTATTATTCTAGATGCTAAAAAAAAAAAAAAAAACTACCAATCCAAAATACAGTACCGTATGTAAAAAAAAAAAAAGATTTCGTGCTGCATCTGCTTTTCAACTTTGATCATTTTGGGTGTTTACGCGCGCTCACTGCGCAGCTCAGTATTGTTATGAAAATGACTTCACGAATGCATGTAAATATTTAGCAGAAAGAAGATTGAAAAGGGTTGGGCAAAAATTTTAACAAAGCAACTTGCATATATATTTTACTTCTGTAATAGTTAAACCCACACTCTATAGTTGTGAATGCACGTCACCATATGCCTAACATCAAATACAAGTAACGAGAAATCATACAAAAATTTTTTTTTTTAAAAAGGGAGAGGGAAACACGATAGTAGGATTATAGAATCAACTCCTGTCGCCGATTGGCTAAACGCCACTTCGTTTATCGTTAATTACGTTTGTGTATAAAAGATTGCTATCATCTGCTCACACGTTAACTAACTAAATACAGTAGTAGTTTCGCGCTACATGCAAATTTGTACGCTACTAAATTATTATCATTCGATTTTAATATCTGGATTTTATCAATCACACATTCCCGCCTTTGGTATTCAATGTCACACTATCTCTAAACTACACAAGATTTATAATTTTTGAAAAGTTGCCATATACATTATTATTGAAATTAGCTGATTAAAGTCCGTCATTCAATTTTAATACCGTATTTAAAATCACTCTTTTAAATAAATTAAAGAAATAAAAGGTTAATTATAAGGTGGCGACCGAAATACTAACGAGTGACGAATTTTATAGAGAAAAGATAATTTTAACTTTAATTGAAAAGAAATTTTAGTCCGTTCACGTAGGTGAAAACGCCCACCAATCATTCGCTAAGGACCAATATTATTGTAAAAAGCAACATATTCATTAACCAGGAAGAATTCGAACACAGTCATCGTACCTAATTGATAAGATATGACGCGGAGCCCAATAGACTCATATACGCATTGTGACCGTGAAACTATAGATTATTGATCAAAACTATTGATTATTATTATTACTTTGTGATAACGATAGAGATCACAGCCATTTTTCCTTTTTTTTTTTTTGACTCATCGAAGTATCAAACTCCAACGCTAATCTCGCGAGCCTATTCGACTACGTTCATACTACAACGGAGTGTGCGAAAGGAGGCCATAGGAGACATTAATTCGTCCACAGCAAAATTGGGAAAAACTGTTAAAATAATGTTTGATTTTTACCAAAAGAAAAATGTAGCACCTTGCGAGTTCGGGGCAAAATAAAATTCCTTGAATAGTATAAGCAAAAGAAAAGAGGGTTAGGCACCACCACAAATCAGTATTTTGGTTCCTGGATACATTGTAATACGGCACGTCACCAAACCTGTGAAATACAGACTGCAAAAACAATAGAAAACGACTTTAGAAAAAGCGTTTTATCTCTTAAACCGTAATAATAATCTAACATTATTTTTTATTGTGAAATATCATTAGCGAGGTAAACTAAGCACAATATTAACAGTCACAGTTGTTCATACAAGCATCTATTAACCAAAGTCATTAAATTAGACCAACTCAGGCTTGGACGTATTTAGATAGAACTACTTTGTACTTCCATACGTTACATTCATTTGCAATTTCATGCAGGAAATAGGTCCTTTTTAAAAGCAAAAATTATGAGATTGCAGTGAAAAAATAAAGGTCATCATAAATGCATTTTTAAAGCCTCAATTATCCAATTTAATACCAGTATATTAACGCTTTTTCCTCCCTCAGTACCCATCGATATAAATTCGAAACATTTTTACCTATAAACAAAGCAATTCACGTTTAGATCGCGGCTTTGGAAAATGAAAAAAAAAAAGCAGAGACGAGATCAACTCGATTAAGAAAAGAAAGTCCGGCTCTAGGTATTACCGGTACAGTACATGTAATAAGTATTATATTAATTCCATAAAACAAATTTTAATAAAGATAAAATGTTATTTCAATGTTGGAAAACGAAGTATCAAACCCAAAAAAGCACCTGAGCTATTTTGACTTATACGAACAAAATAATGCATTACCGATATCTAATTATTTTACTGCAGCCCTCAAAATGGTTCTTGGAATTTCCTTCGCCATTCATCTCGATCGCTTACAATTAAATTAAAATTAAATTAAGATACCGTAATTTAAGCTTTTTTTCTATTTTCTTTTTATTTTTAGATTGGTCTTCTCACAACTTCAAACGCCATTAACAATGATCGGAATTTGGCTCGAAAAACGATTTGAAACTCCAGTGCAAACTCTGGAATCACCGTAGAATTATTACGGATAAGAAATTTTTTTAAAACCAGAAAATATAATAATTATTTCTCAATTTAACCCCCTCATTTGATTTAACCACGAAAAGAGTTAGCGTGTGAGAAAATGAAGCGTCTTTGAACTACTAACGATTGACGCGTTAAAGCTCGGCATTTTCGCCTCCCTCGCCTTCAAACTTTAAAAAATAAAAAATGGCTCAACGCCCGAAACAACTAATAATTATTAACCAAACTAAATAAATATCTGGGCTAAATCACACCTAATTATCATAAAATATGGCATACATTTGAACTCGAGAGCAACGTAACTCTATCGCGTACATTACTGGTCGATTACAAAAAATTACTAATTGATTAACTTACATAATAATTAAATCTGAGTAAAAAAAAAAAAAAAGAAGAAAATATGGAAATGGAAGCAGTCGTTTACCTGAGCTGGATACAAAGTGAAGAGTGCGGCACCGCACCAAACCAAACCCACCAACCAACCAACCAAGAGGACCTTTTCTATCCCCCCTTTCCTTCACACGAGCATTTCGATTGATGGTTTGCGATGGAGATAAAATGACGAGGCCTGCTGCTAAGTAAGTAGCAGTGGTAGGGTAGAGACGAGGAGAGACTGGACTCCAGAGCACACATGAGATTGGCTGGCGAAGGGAGCACGCGCCACTACTTATGTGGGTCAACGGTTAACTCGTGTATGTATACGAGACCTTTCCGCACTGTGGGGGTTATCCCGGCGAAACAGAGAGAGAGAGGAGGGTTATTTACTACCCCTGCCTACGTATCACACACTGTAGGAGTCAGATAACATCTATCGACGTCGGGTGGAAGAGACACATAACATGAAAAAAAAACTGTAGAAAGGGAGAAAGAAAAGGAGGGGTGAGGGAGGGGAGAAAAGAGGGAACGACGTAGGGGTACAAGGGGCATTTGAACGAACCTCAGTGAACTCGAAATTGGCGATTAAAACGCGTTACATTTCTAAGCGCACGCGTCTTTATCATTGGCTCACCGCCTTCTCATCTCATTCTTTAAACCAACCAGGTACGCCGCACCACTCTACTCCGCCAATCCACACATTTCCCGCCAAAATGCATCCAAAATGGCGACCAATATGAGAAACAATGTCGGGGAGAGGGAGGGGGGGGGGGGGTTGAAATTTATTATTCTGCATTTTCGAATGCCGAGGTTGCGCAAGTTTAATAACCCTAATCCCCACATTATATTTCAAAACCTCCGGCACAAAATATATACCCTTAACCCTCCGCCAAAAAAAAAAAAATAATAATCAATACCGGTAATATTAATGGCAAGAGAGAAAAAAAAAATTAAAATTACAAAATCTAATTAATAATTTTTTTTAAAAAAAAAAATGAATGATTATTACAAACCTATCTAATTGATCGGTACCAGTATCGAAATAGTAGGCGGCGTTGGGAGTGGAATAGAAATTCTTGGAATGATGTTGCAGCAACAGCAGCACCGACTACGTCACACCCAACGGACTTTGCACGTGGCATCAGCGCTCGCTCGGTCGGTAGTACACTTTGTCGAGGTTCGACGGTGCGTAATTCACCGAACCTTATCTTGAGGTAAATAATAATGTCACCGTTTTTTTTAAAAAAATAAAAATTAACAACGAGCAACCCGAAGTAGCCATTTCAAACTCTCTCGTCCTGTTACGTCCAACACAACACGGCACCGCACATCTCTTCACACGTCTTTTCCCTCACTGAACATGGCGCAAAAACACACAACACACACATACACCGAATGAGAATCTCGCAATACTTAATTAACGTTCCCTCCCACATCTCGTCGAACACGTCACATTCTTTACTTCGTCTTTAAAAGTTTTTTTTTTTTTTTTTAAAAAAAATAATAACAAATAAATAAAAATAAAAAAAAAATAGAACGTAGATGTGGCTGTAGCAGCAGCCACCATTTTCATTTCCATCTCATTCTCTCTCCTGAACTAAAGAGAAGAATGTGTTTTCGCGCCTTCTGCATCACTCTCTCTCTCTCTTAATACCCTCCTCCTCCTATCTCATCTAAAAAAGATTCATCCCCCGCAGCATTCCCCATCTCTCCTACTATTATTCTATACAACATGATCACCCCTTTTTTTTTTTTCTTTCTCTCTCCAACTCGCTCTTCGCACACGTGCCTCCTCCGGTCATCCTTCCTCGTGTACTCGGCCAACATAATAATAATAATACGCGATGTGTTTTTCTCTTCCAAAAGATCAACATTATTCGTCATCACCATCCTCCTCCTTTAATCAGCAGCAGCAGCAGCATCCTCCATCATCCCCTTCCAGATCCATCCCAGAACACAACATGGCAGAATAATTCGGACACACACACACACACACACACGTACGTTATAGGCAAAGCGCGTTCACCCCTTTTTTCTCGCGCATGGAATATCCTTTCTCTCGGTTGGCTTAGTCGTCAAGCTCGTCCATAATTATGTTTGACGGATTCGGCGGTGGCAGCAGAGAGCCATGATTAAATAATACACGAGGTGGCTAGATGGCACGTACATACGGTGGTAGTAGTAGAGATGGAGGAGAGAGAGTGAGAGAGAGGGAAAAAAAAGATGGGTGGATGCAGGAGGAGTGTGGGAGGGATGGAGTGAGAGAGTGAGGGGAAAATAAAAATGGCCAAACCGAACGAAAATTGCAAAAGAGAGATAGAGGGTTTTCTATAATGATGACGGCAGAGAGAGCGAGAGAAAGAGAGAGCAACAACACAAAAAAAAATCGATAAAGCCTCTAAGTCGGCTCAACCAATGATAAATCCGAGTCGAATTTATGTTGATAAACTGCATTTTGCGTGCGGCGATTGGTGCTAATCCTTTGAACACACATCCCATGCGCCATCTTGAACCGCCTTCTTCTCTCTCTCTCGCTGCTCCCGAGTTCCTTTTTTTTTCCTACGATTTATTATTATTTTTACTATTATTTTTTTTCTCTCTCTCTCTCTCTCGCTCTCTCCAGTTGTTGTTGTTTGTCTGATACAACTACTACTACTAAGCCTACATACTACTTAAAAGTTTTCTCTCTCTCTTTCTGCGTTGCCATTAATATTGGCGTGGCGATTATTCTTCTGTCAGCCATGTCTGCTGTTTTCACGGGCTCGCGCACTTTTTTTTTTATATACTTATTTAGGTTATTGTTGTTGTTCTTATTCAAAAAAAAAAAAAAAAGCAGAAGAGTTGATTATGAAGCGGTTGAAAAGGGGTAAACGGCAGTGAAAGAATTTGTAGTTCAAGGATAACACAAGTGTACATATAAAAAAAGCTGCGAGTGAATACTACCTACATGTACCACCACCCTTGGGTGTGTGTGTGTGTACAGCAGCAGCATCAGAACCACCATCACATTGTGTGTTTGTGCAAGGGGTTATTTTTTTTTTGGGCGAATAGAATCGAAGAAGAAAAAAATTCAATATTCTTATTATTATTACACCTGCACGCCTTCAATTCCACCGGGGAATATTATTAAGGCCTATTTGGGCTAACCCCCAGCTCCTAAGCAAACTGATTAGACGCCGATGTGTGTGTCCTCTTCTTGTGCGCTTCATCCCACTAGGAATATTATTATTTCCAAGTGAGTTAATAATAATTATGATCTTAAAAACCTTACGTAATATTCGGAGAAATATTATTGAAAACACAAAAAAAATATATATATATATTAATTAGAACAGGTATTCGGTTCCCGCAAAATATTCTGTACTGTTCGAACCTCATAAGAAATTGAAACACGGGATCATCGATGTATCGAATAGCATAATATGAATATTCGATCATATTTTTTTGAAATGTTCTAACTGGACCATTGTGAATCCGGACCGATATTCCCTGTATTGTTTAAAAATAAATAATAATTCTTAATAATTTTAAGTAATAGAAAAGCCAACTCAAGTAAATCACCAAAGAAACTGAGAGAGAGAGAAATCAGCTCGACTTTCTATTAAATATTCAAATAGCCTTAAAATGTTCGAATTTCCCTATTTAAAAGGAAACATAATCAATGACCGGGGAAATAATTATTCATTTTATAAGTAGGCGTCTAACCCTTATACATACTGTATTTTATTGTTGATAAATGCGTATGTAGTTAATCATTTGCGAGGGTCTGCTGGCTGGTTGGTTGGCAGAAAGCACTCGAAATTTTCTATAACTCAAGTCGCCGCCAATCAATCATAATAGCGGTTTAGTTATAGATGAAAAATTATAAATGTAAACAAAATTTATTTGATACAGAATCTGGAAAACAAGGGAGTCGTAACCTTATTGTTAACGTAAATGAACCCCTCTGCCTGCGCGTATCAATCAAATAATCTCTGGGTTTAAGACGTATTTAGGCGGTGCGATGCTCGCTGCTACGCGATGTAATAATACGTACAGCAGAAAAGAGCGCTGGCTCGGTCGCTCTGCTGCCGAGAGCCATTTACTGTATTATTACGTCGGGTGTAGTCAGTAGTGTAGTGCAGTGTATTGAAAAATCAATAGGCCTACTAACACGTAACGTAAAAATATTTTTTTCCCTTCGTTCTTTTTTAAATATTTATACTATAGTAAACGGCTAATAATTAATTATTTAAAAGGATAACACGTTGTGTGAAAAATCAATTAACTTACTGCAAGAATAATAAAAATGAATAGCTTCGCAAAATATGACTGACAATACAATTAATAAACAATAGTTTAAATAAAACGCATGTTTTGGTAATAATAAAATAGGTGATCGTAAATAAAATTTTAATTAAAAAACGTTTATTCTTTTGACATTTTTTTAAAATATATATACTGTATAATATATACCGTATATAGGCTGCGTAAAAACGGTTTGCTAGTGAGAAACAATAACAATTCGAATTCAAAGAGTAGAAAAAAACAAAACGTAAGAAGGTGGTAATCTAATTATTTTAAATATTTATTAGCATAATTATTCAGTAATTAGTTTTATTACCATTTAGCGTGGCGATAGTATCAAATTCACTCGGAGACTGCACACATTTGTATCTATCAGAATGCCTACATGTAACGCTAATTAAATGTGTCTTTTGTATTTCATTCCTTTAAATATTATTTTATAATAATAATTATCTTAAATTTTAAAAAAAAAAAAAAAAAATTGAGGGGTTTAATTTCTATTAAAATTGCGACTAATATAATCAATTTCGAGTCCTATCTTTTGATATCGTAGTAATCTGAATGTTGTTATTATTGTTAATAAGGCTTACAACATTTAAATACAACGTTATGTCGAGTGTGGAATAAAAAAAATTCCCCCCGCATTGGGAAATTAAAATAAAATGCTATCCTCATGAACAAAAAATTTATTGGATTTTCCACAATATGTTTGAAGTCAATTGCCTTTTTTTTTAAAAAAAAAAAAATAAAAAAAATAACAATCATTTATAAAACAATTGTCAAAATGTAATACTGTATGATCATCCTTATTTTAAAATCTGCGTATTTGTTGAGATAAAAAAGTTTCTTAAAATTTGTTTACAAAAAAATATTTTAGAAAAAAAAACTTTCCCAAAAATGTATACGACATAATTATTTTTACTTTTTGACATTTGAACGAATTGTCGATAGATTATTAATAGACACATCATCGTTATCGCAGGCCAATATGTTGTGGCTGAAATCAATTGGAAAGTCTAAACATCTGAATATTATTATCCATAATTAAATTTCGAGTCGCGTGAAATGATCGAAACAATTTCCTCTTAAAATTGCACCTCAGGTATAATATTAGAAATCAGCAGATAGTCCAATAAAAAGATCAATTCGAACTTTATGCGCTTCAAATAATAATAATAATAATATTAATGAAAAAACCGAGTCTAAAATCATGTCTTTTTCTTATTATATCGAGCAAAGCGCATTTTGCATATTAAATGTTTGGTTCAAGTGCTAACATTTTAGCCTTTATTTACCAGACGTCAATAGATCTTTCTTTTTCTCTTTCAACACTTTCACTTGACTCATACAAGTCTTATCATCATAGAAAGAATATTTTTCCATTTAAAATTTACCCCTTTTTCAAATTTCATTTCTCCATTTCCCGAAATTTATAAAAGGAGAGTGAGAGAAACGTTTGGAATACTAAAATTCAAACCCCAAAAAATTTCCAATTTATTGAAAGTTTTTTAAAGGTTAAAAATCTCATTTCAATCGCCATCCATCAAAAACCTTATAATAATGTCAACTGTCAACTAATTTTTTTTTCTATCTCTCTCTCTTTTCTTCAACCCATTTATAACTAATTTTTTTTTTTTAATTTAAAAAAAATTTTCTTTTAAAAATTTCACTCAAAAGAAGTAAAAATCAATTGCGTGGACATTTTCCCACGCTTTACCTTATCAAATTTCTTCGTTCCGATTTCAAGATTTCCATTCTCTCTCTCAAAAAAAAAGAAAAACACCGTCGTCACAGCTGCGTGCTTGGGCACTTTTCCTTCAAAAAATGAATATAAAAAAAAAAAACAACCCACAAATTTCTATTCGTCTAAATAAATATTTATTTCCCGTAAACAACTAAATAATGGATTTTAGCCTATTACTAGACCTTGTTTCCCGTAATATTTTTCCGGTCAAACCGCAAAAAAAAAAAAAAAAACTTATTTCATATTCAGTAAGCCTATGTTGACAAGCAAAACAACATCTACAGTCTCAAATCATAATATCGAATCCAAACATAAAATCTAATATTAAATAATTCCAATTCTAAACGCTACTGTGTATATAAAATCATGAAAAATTTTTTTGAAACATTAATCACATAAAAAATAAGAATTAAAATTTTCAAGTGTTAACTTGCCACCTAATAAGCATTTGGTTTCGGTTGATCTTCGTTTTTACATTGATTCCAGTTACAGTAATTTAAAAAAAAAAATCATATAAAATGACATACAAAATCACATATCTTTTTTATTGTTATTTTTTACAAAAAAACTAGTTTATATCTTTATCTTGTTCTAAAAAAAAAACGTTTTACTGATTCTTTATTGTCAAAATTTAAAACTCGTTGCCACCCAACAAGTATCATACAGACATGAAACCAATTCAATCAAGCTGGAATCAGTTAAGAACTTAGTGAGTGAGTATAAAACAAATAAATGGCTTTTCCATGTGGCATTGTAATATTTCGATTATTAAAATGATTTAATACGTATTCAGTTGAGTGCGTTGGATATGTTTTCTTACGAACACCGTGTATACGTATTGAAAACATAGCAACACTCCTTAGACTTAAAATGTCTCGGTTCGAACTTTAAGCCTTACTTCTTTTTATTAATAAGCGACCCAGACACGAAATAAAAATCATCGCTTTTTCAGTCATTATTATTAAAATAATTTATAAAAAAAAAAAGAAAAAATCCCGACACAAAAATCTTATTTCAATTCCGACAATTATTTTGTTGATCATTATTTCGTTGACCGAATCATTATCAATCAATAACAAAACATTCCGGCGTTTCCTAGAAACAGAGCCGTGACCGTTGACCATGCGATAGCGGGGACCCGACCTAATGCCTGAGAAAAAACTGCGTTGATGACGATAAACCTCCCTGATATAAAATCTAAAAATACGGTAACTCTTTAAATAAATTTCATTCGCCATTTAACATCCGTTTCCATCTGTCTATGTCATAATCAACGTTCAAACTTCTGGCTCCGAAATCCTAATGACTAAACATTTCGAAAAACATATCTGAATCAACAACAATCAGTTTCGCCATTGTTTCATGAGTCAAAAAAAAAAAAAAAATACTTTTTACTATATTAAAAAACGAAAAAAAAAGCTAAATTCGTAGTGTCCCACGACTTCCAAAAACATAAATAAATAAATAAAAAAAAAAGACCCTATAAAAAGAGGAAAAAAGATTTTCATAATTAAAAATCGTAGGAACTTTTTTTTAGGAAGGAAATGACCGTCATATTTGGAATGAGTGATGTAAGCAGCAATTAACGTTATTTATAATACACAGACCTCCGTATCCGTTCTTTTTCTTGTTTTTTAATTTATTTATTTACAATATGTGTGTTTAACGGATATGACTTGTTAACGAAAAAAAAAAAATTTCATTCTAAATACCACTTCATTAACTGTAATTCATAAAATTTTTTCAGTTACTAAAAATAAACAGAGAAGGGAAAAAGAAAAGACTCACTCTCCCTATACAACGTGTACATAAAATTACGCCTAATACATTCGGACAACCCCAACATACCTTGTAATTCTCAATAGGCCTCTAGTAGCGACTCAGTTTTACAACGTAATATAATATTAAAACATTTCTAATAATATAATTTCAATGTAAATATCGACATCGCTGTATTTGCACACATAATTATAATTTCAAAACAAAATAAAATTCATCGTTTAATATTGGATAAATATCGATTACTTATAATATTTGCTCGTTAATGTGTATTTAAATGCAAATACAATGTGTATCTCGATTATTCGAAATAAACAAGAACGTTCAACATCGCTCAAAATATCGGTAAAATCATAAGATAGCTGATAATAAATCAATAATCGCCGCAGTCAGATGAACTCTAGCTTAACCCTGGATCCCTAAAATTTTGTTATGTGACTGGAACTTTAAATTGATTAAATATTATGCTGAATCTAAGAGTGTAAATAATAATTATATGATTTTGCTTTCCTTAAACCACTTCGTTAAAACCAGTTTTGAAGTTTTGATCTTGTTCAAGATAGTGCCTTTATCAAATCATAATTATGTTTCGAGATATTTTTAATCTCGTCCCGTGCAACGTTTGTTATCTGCCACACTGAAACCCCCCTTCTCTTTTATTGGCCACTGACCAAAAACATTACGTGAAAGTTATGCGGCTAAATCTAGGTTTTAGAGAAATTCGATGGCGACGAAATAGTAAAGACAGAATCCGCAAATTTCTAGGTCCGGTGGAGATCACAAAAAGCCTTTATATAAATCAGATTGGTCACTCTCGTGCATACAGTAGGTCGCACACTCAGAAGTGCAGTTTGTGGTTACGCTTTTTGGCTTGGTTTTCTTATGCTTATGACGTTATTAGAATTATAATGTAATAAAAAAAAAATAATTGCGTTTGAATTTTTGACGTCATTATAGACACAAAAAGTTCTAATTCCTGCGCCATAGGAAATGAAGTTAAGCGTAAGAACGATCAAAAACGTTTACGCGCGAAACTGACCACAAGTATCGTTTAATTTCAGCATTTTAAAGGGAAATGGGAGTTCCCATTAAATTAAATTTAAAGTATAAAAGCACTTAACAAAGACCATTTCGACACTTTCCTTTATAATCACGTCCTTTTATAACACGCCAGCAATAACTTTTTTTAAAAAAAAGTGAGCAATAGTTCAAGTTCAAACCCTCAATTTTACATTGAACTTGAGTTTCAACTTACAGATTAGATAAAAACGTACAGTAGGTACGATTCATTAAAAGTTTTACCTTCGTCAATGCGTTGATTTATTATTTTCCCCATTAATCGAATTTAATCTTAAAATGTAATTACTATTACCACTACGCCTCGGTTGTTGTTGTTGTTGTTGCATTTTTCATATAACTTTAATTACAAAAATCCCTCAGAACGCTGGTTAAGATCAACCTTCAGAAACTTTTTAAGTAGGAATAAAATTGATATATTATAGTAGAGATATCTACGTGAGTTAAAAATAAATTGCTTACCGATATGGAAATTTTATCGCCAAAAAAAAAAATAATAAAATTGCATGTAAAACGTCGTCAACCAATCACGTCACCATCCCGGAAATATATATACAGTATATATAAAAATAATATACATATATCGTCGCGAAATAGCCATCGTTAAATCAAATCCTTGGTTATAAATCTTGTTTTTCGTTAATAAAATTCAAAAAAAAAAAAAAAAAAAATTCAAATCTTGCATAGTAATTATTGCAGCGTTGCCCCGCGTCTACCTACATACAGTACATGTTGTACAGTATTAAAATAATCGGTAATCTCACGTAGTTACCTTTATTTTTCACTAGAGGGCAAAACGTAGCTTAAAATAACCCCGAGCAGCTGCCTCCTGCCACTCCTAATGCACGACGTTGATAGGCGGGGAACATTTTTTGATATTTTATTCCAAATTTATTATGGCGTACCGGTAGCTCATTAATTTTTTTCTATGCTTAAAATTAGACAACGTTATAAAAGCACATCTTCAGATGGCTTTTGTTGCCAATCTATTGCAAAGAAAATGCTTAAAAATTCACTGGAGGAAATGATTTACATCGGGAGTTTCACGTAATTTATAAATAAAAATTATTAGAAATCTAAAAGAAAAATTATTGTAATGCAGCACAAGCATAATCAGAATTTTAAAATGCTCATAATACAAAAAACCCCTAAGCGAGACCAACTCAAATACGTCCCTCCGATTTTCCCATGTTAATGCACCTCTAATAGTGGACCTCCTCTACTACAAGACCATTTTAGCTAACATTTTCAACGGAGGTCTCTATTTGAAGAGCAGTGAGATGGTGCGCAGTGAGAGATGATGATGTAGTGAGTTGTATTGGAATGTGCTTCGATAGATACACTTCTAATAGTGGACCACCTCTACTACGAGACCATTTTAGCTAACATTTTTCAACGGAGGTCTCTATTTGAAGAGCAGTGAGATGGTGCGCCGTAGTAGTGTGCGCAGTGAGAGATGCTGACGTAGTGAGTTGTATTGGAGTGTGCTTCAATAGATACACTTCTAATACTTGCTTACAATTTATACTAATACAATTCTAATCAAAAGGTCAAAAGCCACAACAATTAACATTTTAATAGCATCAAAATACAGTAATAGCTTTTTTTTTTTTAAAAAAAAAAATAAATTCTATTCGAAGACCACCTCCACTTGAAGCAGCGGCGGATTTCTAAATAGGCCATGTGAGGCCAGGGCCTCAGGGCGGCACAATTTAGGGGCGGCAAAAAGCGCAAAAAAGCGAAAATTTTTAACTTTTTTCAAAAAAATTTCGCGCCTCGCAAGCTCGGCGCTTCAAATTTATTCCAAATTCCTCTTTTTAGGGGCGGCCAAAACATTTTGGCCTCAGGGCGTAAAATTTGAAAATCCGCCGCTGCTTGAAGACCACTTTTAGTCGGTCCCAACGGTAGTCTCAAAATTGAGGTTTCACTATAGTAGGCTACAGTTAATTTGAGACTTACTCAGGTTAATCCTAAAATATTTTCCCGAGCGATAATCCAAAAAAAAAAAAAAAATCTTGGAATAATAAGATACCGCAGCAAAGTCGCGATTATCCGAATCATTCTTCATATAAAGTGATCACAAAATTGTTACCGGTATTTTTCAGGAATTTAAAGTGTTTCTGGAAAATATAGTCTACTACAGTAGACATTCAATAGATGATAGTTCCTATGTATCAATAAACCAGAATAGCTGAAAGAAAACTAACAAACTGAATCCGGTACACAATTTATTGTGAAAATTCCTTAATTTTGTATAAAGCTATTAATTTTGCTGATCTAGAACGAATTCCTTGAGGGAATGCCGTACATGCGCATTACTGCATATTGTTTCTTTATAATGAAACCTGTACCGGTATTATTTTTACAAACTGCTCGTCTCAACTACCGTCGGCTGAATAACGGAGAAAAATCACATTTTTTCACGCCTTTTGCGACCTAAGTACAATAGTAGAAGAAATTAAAGTGATCATAATACAGTACAACAAGTACTGTACAGTATCTACTGATTCAAGACCCTTAAATGTCACAGTTGCATACTCGATTATACTATATTATATTTACCTCTATTGGGGTGTTTATTCAATTAAAAATAAGGCCTACAATCTTTTTAAAGATAAATACAAGAATCAACATTTAAAAGAAATTCTAAAATATTATTACCGTACGGTCCGTACCATCAAGACCACTTTCATAATATAAACTAAGTTTAATGAATTTACTTACGGTAGTTTTAAAATAATTACAGCAGAACTTTTCATCTGAAGAACTGCAATCATTAAAACTTCATGAATGCAGTTTAATAAATAATTTAATAAGAACATTAATTTAAACTTAAATAGAAAAATTAAATTTACTTTTTTTTAAAAAAAAAAGGTGAATAGAGCAACGTAGCACTTTTGAACTTTTGAAAAAGTAAAAGAACATGATTGTTAAGTAATTAACATCACCCCAAATATTATTTCTCAAAAATACATTACGAAGTCTGCAATTTATGATCCTCTAAGTCTAATCTACCTGTGCTTCTTTGGAAAAAAAAAACCCTACCTAAGAGCCGTGAAGAGCCGGCACGGATCCATGATAAATGAATCCGAAGAGGCCCCAAGAGGAAAAAATGATAACATTATAAAGAATAGGGGATAGGGGGGGGGAGTTTTGCATTCCGGTAATTGACAAATTTATTACGGTATTTTTTTTTTGAGAAAATTTTTAGCTGTTTAACAAAATTTCCCACTTGCCAGACTGCTCAATGGCCCGGGAGACCCTTAGCAGCAGCCTCGGCTCTTTACCCCAATTAACGTCTGCTTTAAAAAACTGTCAAACTTATCTATATAATATTATTGAAATTTAATTGTAAGCAATTTAAAAATGAAATTCTAGTAATTCTTCATAAAATCTTTTTTTTTAAATAAATAATTTAAATTTTAAAAACTACCGGTACTAGTACTGAAAAGCCCTGCCGCAGATGTCCTATTTCTGTCACTGCTCTCATCATGCAGCGTCTGTTTGGTTTCATCTCCCTCGATAATATTATTGCAGATGTGTATCGTTCCTACTTACAAATCGCAATGACGAAATAAAAAATAAAAAAAAAACTCTCATCCGCCGATAGATGTCAGCACATTGCTCGCAAAATTGAATAATTGCTATAGGCCTACTCAAGTGCACACGTGATTGTGTATACTCAAAAATAATTCCGGAACTCCCCAACAGCAACCACAAAGTAGTTTTGAAAATAACACATTCTTGCTTAATAATAATAATACGAATAACAATAATAAATTTAATAGCATACATACCGATAATAAACTTTATTAGAATTCGTATAATTTTAAAATATTATGTAGGCTATAAATGCGCACAAAAGTGCAATTATTATTATTTTAAACTCATTTAAAAAAAAAAAAAGTAAATGTTCTTAATAAGATTTCATTAGCCAAAAATCTACTCTTTAACAAAAACAAAAATGATGGGCACCAATAACAATGAGGAATCAATTATTGTGATAAAAGCATTCAAGGTCATTAATTAGCTTGATAATTAAATGTACTTGCATACCATTAAAAACAACATTTCGTTATACAAGATCAACTTACAATTATTCTTTTTTCTCTCTCTCTCTGCCTGTGAGGCGGTGAAACAATTTTTACGGCTGGCCGTGTACCGTAGTATAGAAACACCGAAGGAGTTGCGGTGAGGAAAGACGAGAAACAATAATTCTAATTGCATGTACCCAAAAACCACATCTTTTCGAATCAATACATTTTTCCTCCCCTTCCAATAGAAAGTAAAAGTGGCGCAAACTGAGATTAAAAAAGATAATTCGCGTTTAATAACCAAATTTTTTTTTTTTTAGAAGAAAAAAAAAATATGAAAAACAGAACACATTTTTGCTTAAAGCTTGTAATTATGCGTAAAAAAAAAATCAATTTCTAAAACAAACATTAAATACACACACACAAAAAAAAAAAAAAATTCAAATTAGATACCGGCGCGCACGCACATGTCGCGTTATTCCATTACCGCACATTTTAAAAACACAAAAGCAAATTTACTTTCAACCCTTATAAACGAAATAAAAGGAGAGAGAGAGAGAAAAAAGTTAGGAGATATAAAATAATATAAAAAAAACCACAACTATTATAAGATCAATTTTCCAGTAACAAAAACCCGCCCACTCGTGCTTTTAAACAACTACAATGTCCAATAATGCATACGACGTCACTTTTATTATTGTACGTAATATTTGAGCGACATGGCGTAAAACGAAAAAAAAAAAGTAGGAGACACAAAAAAAACCTACCAGACGACACGGTTTACTAGGCTACTTCATCAAATGCTATCCATCAGCTGATCACTTACGCTCCTCAATCGTGTTCAAGTGTCTGGCTGGCAGTTCCCTTTCTCGAAATTAGAACCGGGCCATCAGTTCACTGACATTTTAACCACTCGTGTCGAATAGTAGGAGAGACATTATATTTTTATATTCGAACACGTGACGCGTGACCACCAAACCTCATACTGTACTTTCAAACTTAATGATAATTTTTAGGTGTCAACAATGCATAATCCCAATCTTAAAAACATTTTTCCAAATTAATTTTTTAAAAAAATAAACGTCTTTGACACGAAATTATTATAAATGATGGTCATTATTATTCAGACTATTTGTCTATCCGATGCGCGACATTCGGTAAATATGATCAGTAGTTAAAGCGGAAGAAGGGGAGGGAGGGAAAAGGACATTAAGCGCACCTGTTAACACGTCGATTCAAGCATCGCATCCGTCCATTTTATTCAACAGCATAATACACACACACATACAGAGAATATACTTTTTTTTGTTTATTATTTGTGCAAACTTATTTTCACTTCCGTATTAGTCTAACAGCTATAAATTTTGTTGTGTTATTTTTATAAAGAAGAAAAAAAAAAAAAAAAAAACAACAACGAAAACATCCGTCCGTTCGGCCGATACCGACCCCAAGAATTTATTCTGACGCGCGTTATTATACACGGTGTCCGTAAAAAAAAAAATCGAGTATTAAATCCTTTTAATAACTTAATCAAAATGTATTTGAAAGCGACATGGAAAAACTTTAATTTAAAAACTTTTTTTTTAACATTGAATCTTTCTACTCTGTTTTCAAAATGTCCTCTTCTAGCCTCAACACGAGCATTATATTCCCCCCACCAGCATACGCAACAGCTTGATCGAGTTCGTCTTATGCCTCTATCTACGTCTATCATTCGTTGGCGCACGACTTCAATATCCCAGGCTTAAATTAAGTAGTAGACCACAAAATATGGGGTGTGATGCAATAAAAAGTTTACGAGTCAAAAAAAAAAAAAAAAGGAGTGATAGTAGTGAAGGTCAAGCAGCTGGGACAGGGAGATTTTGGATTAAACTGGAATCGATGCAGCCCATAGTGAGTGGCCGAGGCCGATCAAAAGAAAAGATTTTAAGCACAGATTAGAACAATTAAAAATTTTTTTTTAAAAAAAAGTGAAATAATAATAATACTACTGTATTTTACGAACACCGTGTAGTATTCTAATGTGAAACGAAACACTTGTCAATCGCTGACCCTGTTCGACCGCGCCATCAATGTAAACAAAATAAGTCTCACCGTATCTAAAGCCAGACAAACGGCATCATTCCCCCTTCCTGCTCGACATTTCGCAGCAATTAAAGATAAATACCGAAGAATAAAAAAAAAAAAAAGCCATTAAACCCAAAATGATATCAACGAAACACACGTTTTGCTTAATTCGGTGAAGTCAAAAAAAAAAAAAAAAAATTATCTTTGAAACGTCTAATAATTTCTATCTCATATAATATTATAATATTTAAGACTCCCCACACCCCATCAATCCTACCCAGACTCTTGTATTAAGACTATTACTTGAAATGACCTACATACTATACGCATATTCGCGTGAAAAATCAGACAGGAAGCCAGACGAAAAAGCAACCTAATAAAACTCTCCGCAGATTTATTCACAAATACGCAGACACGTTGCACTCAAACAGGTTGTTGTTGTTGCCGCTGCTGTCTCACTTTCTGTATATGTATTTTTACTACTACTACCACTGCGCGCCAGACAAAAGTTCTAATCATGTTACGCTGATTGGATACACGTTTAGAAGATACATTAAAAAAAAAAAAAAAAAAAAAAATGGAGAAAAAGGTCGGTGCACCGGGATACACACACACAATCAGCCAAGTACAGTATTCATTACAAAAATGTATACGAAATTTTCGGGTCGGTTTGTGCTGCTTGCAGACAGCGCTATCGAGCACGAGCACAAACACATAAATGAAAACGTTAATAATAATTCTAGTACAAAAACCCCTCGCCCGCCCGCCACATACTTAGCATTGTAGGTTTACTTGAATTCGATATTTGGCTTAAAATGTAGAATTAGCTTACCGTGCATTTCCCTATGACACCGATGAGAAGAGCACAGACGATCGATACAAACATTAAACATGTGGTTGGGTTTTTTTTTTTTCTTCTTTTTTTGAAAGTCAAAATATTATTGAAAAGCCACACCTCCCTCCCTCCCACCTCCCCTCCAACTTAAACAATAAATACGAAAATATAAAAAGTCCACTTAAAATTTTAACCACCATAAATAATGACGGCTGATATTTTTTTTTTTTGTGTGTAAGCTTTTTTAACCGCTAAAAAATATTTACTTTTTAATGTGTGTTTGTGGACAATATTGAACATATCGAAGGCACTTGAAATCCTTTTTTTATTAAACAATGATGTTCTAAATATTTTGGAAACACGTAGAAATTCTAATGCCATCATTACACCTTTAAGAATAATTAAATTTTTTTTTTAAACGCAAATAATTGCGTCATAAAAAATAAGACGTAAACAGAAAAACGAGAAAACCTTAGTAATAATTTAACGAAACATTATTAACTTAATATAATGCAGTAAAACTTCTACGCAAAACCACCTCCAATTGAAGACCACAACCGTTTTGAGACTACAGTACCTCAAAAACGTCCATCCGATTTTACTATATAAACGCACCTCTAATAGCGGACCACCTCTACTTCATGACCGTGGCTACCCATTTTCAATGGAGGTCTCTATTTGAGATGGTGCGCAGTGAGAGATGATTATGTAGTGAGTTGGATTGGAGTGTGCTTCAATAGATACACTTCTAATACTGTACTTGATTACAATTTACAATTCCTAATAATAGTATTACTATAGTAATAGAACTCTAATCAGAAAGTGTCTCCCCACAAAATTACAATTTTAATAGCAATAGCATAAAAAAAAAACGTTATTTTTTTTAAAAAAAATTCTATTTGAAGACCACCTCCATAATTTTAAAGGTCACTTTTAGTCGGTCCCAGTGATGGTCTTGAAATAGAGGTTTCACTGTAATAATAATTATTAAGATACATGTAGAGCGTTAGAATTGGATAATAATGATCAAAAATATTTTTTAAAAAAATCCTTAATAGGTCAATATTTTAATAAAGTGAATCAGAAAAAAAGGCATAGACTTTTCAACCGACATATTATTTTAAAAATGAAATGTCCATTAAAGTTTTTTGAACGCAACTTTTTCTTGGTTTTTGAACTTTTGTATGTGCACATCGTTTTCCCGCTACCGTTCTTGTTGACACTTTCGTTATTTCATTCATTTATAAAGAAATCTCATTTAAAAACTTTCCTTATTTGACAATGACAGAATATTATTTCTCCTACCCAATCACATTCACCTTGTTTCACAACAACAAGTTTTCACGTGAAAAAAGAATACAGTAAAACTCGTATACAACGCTCCCGGATATAGCGCTATCCCGCTTTTTGCGCGCTTTTTCTCCGGTCCCTTG